>JACYFF010031959.1:4224727-4240489 GCA_017589665.1 Selenicereus undatus
AGCCTCTTCACTGCAACTTCTTGCCCACTTGCAAGTTTACCCTGATCAACATGTCAGGATAAATCAGCTATGCAGAAAGAAAATATATATGCAAGAAGAAACAACTTCGACTCTGATCAAATTGTCCATTCATATGGGAGATACATATTTCCTCTGATTTTGAAATGAAAAGAAATTCCATTAATAAAACCAAAAGATTTTACAAGCAACATGAACTCTGCAAAACACATATCTTAAAATTTTAAACATGATATATCATCAATCAAGTTTGGATTTTTTTTGGACTGATTTCTAAAATTAAAACTATCATTTTTAAACAAACACTTAGTGGAACACGGGGGATGCAAGTTATAACTTGTAAGGAAAGTGTAGGCCTAAAAGTCAAAAACTACATGTCAAGAGTAAATTTGTTTACTGTTACGGACATCATCATTGTAAATTTGATGAACTCTCGCAATCGATAACGTAGGATAACATGGATGTATATCTCGATGATTAAATACAATAAGTACTGCACCAGCAAAACATTACCTTGTAAACCTCTCCAAATCCACCTTCTCCTAGTTTGTTATCGATAGAGAAGTTGTGTGTTGCTGCTCTAATTGTACTCATGTCAAATTGCAAGGATTCCATAGTGCTAATCTCGTTTATCTCCACTGCACATAAATGGTAAGAAACAGATCAAAGACAGCACCGACTTTTGTTTATTTGATCATATATACAATAAAACCTATAACCTTGTATCACGACTTTGTGCCAGATCTTTACCAAACTGAAATGCAACTCACCGTAATGCCTCTCCCTCGCCTTCTTTTTCTTCATTAAAATCCAAATTCCAAGAAATAACAAAATCAATATGGTAGTTGCTATTGGAACCGCAATCACCACCGCAGTCGTTTTTGTAGAATTACCTGTATATGTAAGTTCCACAATACTTATCAAAAACAAAGCAGAAACACTATAGTGTAAGACTAAGTTTCTGAAGAACTTGTTTGATCTTGTTGTGGATTCTCAATCTCACTCAATCTGTTCATCCAGAACGATCAATATGATACCATTTGGTGCTGTTCTCTTTCCACCTTCCATGTTGGACATTTTGTTCTGATTTTCCTCTCATCTTATAAATTCAGTCTGTCATCTTGTTATGACTTCTTGACTGGAATTTGTATTGTTGCTCGAAATCTCTCTTGATAAACAAATTTCTTAAGTTCTCTCCTGAACAATTTCCTTCAAATCCTAATTCTCTATAAAATCCTTGAAAATTTTAAATGGACACCTAAAAAAATTAACTATTATTGCTAAATTCTGGATCATGTAGAAATGGGGCACCATTGCCGCCAATTTCTAATCCACAGCTGGTTATATCAATGGCACATTTACAGATGAGGGTCATCCCTATACCCGTACTGTTGACCCTATCCTTACGTAATGTAAGGTTTTGATGATAACAAACACAAATGTAATATATACTTGAGTGTGTTGATTGAACAGGTTCCAAATATTGAATACTTTGAAATTGCTTGGTTAACAATGCTCAAAAAACAGGTCTTAAGAACAGGTACTCAAGATCAATTGGCTGGCAAGACTTTTCATAACTTCAGTGCAGCCTTAAGAACAGCTCTTAGAAGTGTTTTGGAGCAGCAAGTTAAGTTTCTACAAGATGTCTGGTTGAATCAACAAGAGTATGTGTTTTGCTAGATTCTTGTTAATATGCCAATTAGAAAGTCTTGATTTAACATTCACTTTGAAATGGTTTTTCTCTTTGAAAATAATTTCAGAACACTGTCTCAGAACAGTTCTGAGAACAAGGTGTTTAAGGTGTTTTCAAGCCAAAACTGCAAAACTGATTTTTCACGATTTTTTCTTGATTTTTGGGCTAACATCTCTGAGATTTTTTAATAGATTTTATGCTGATTGCTGAGTCCCAAAAAGGCTAATTCTGGCTATGAGAAACTTGGGGGAAATTGCAAGTCTATTTTTAGAGTGCTTTATTCTCCAAGTAACAAAATCTCTATTTTTAGAAAATGGCTAAATTTGTGGAGAAAAACATGGGATAATTTACTGAGTTTTTGTAGCTGAAAATAACCGTGTAGCTCAAACAGTTGTTGGGAATTTTCAGCTCACACTTTCCACTCCTTGCGGCCCAAGCCTTTTCCTCTTTATTTGTAATTATTCCACTTGGTTTTCTATTTAAGCAAGACTCCACACTCATTTTCACAATCGGTTTTTCATAGCAATATTCTAGAGTTTAAGAGCCTTATTTTCAGAAAGAAAACCGACCCAAGTGTGTGCAAGATTGAGCTTTTAAAGTTGGCATATTAGGAGCATATTTGTACCTTACACTAGCTTATTTGAGAAGCACAAAAGTAAGGTGTCCATCTTATTTTCTCTCTTTCAGAAGTGAGTTAAGTGTGTCCAAATCAAGGGGATTTTGGACGTGGGGTAACCAGTCTTACGGAAGACGGTTACGTGTGTGTTACAAGTTGTAACGATGCGAGTTACATTGTAACGTGTTTAGCCCGAATAGTGAAGTGGTTGAAAATCATATAGAGGTAGGTCGTGGTTTTTTCACCTTAGTTGGGCTAGAGGTGTTTCCACGTAAAAATCCTGTGTTTACTTACTTTTCTACTTATCTCCGCTGCATTTCTGTTTTTTGGACATGTTACAAATAGTCTGTCAGAACAGGGCCTAAGCCTGTTTCTAGAAAACTGCGAAAATTTGGCAACACAATTCACCCCTCCTCTTGTGTTTGTGTACTCTCATTTCTAACACGTACACTTCATATTCTGTTCAGGCAGAGACTTGCTGCAAGATTTAAAAACCGCGGACTATGTACTACTCGATAGAAAGGATGTAGTCCACAATTTAGAGAGACGTTTTGATTTAGTTCATTATGGTCCTAGCTCATAAGTAGTCAAGCAAGCAAAGAAGCTATCTCACAAAAGTGGCACATGAAAACTCTTCCATTAAGAATTAGCGATGGCCATTTTTCTTGTTGTGCAATGTGAATGAGAATTTCCAATCTTGAGCAAAATCATAAAAAAATAAAGTAAAGAAATAACCGTTAGGCCTCGGTGACGACGGAAATGATGGTGATGCTGGTGATGGTGGTGGTGATGCCGACGAATTTAACGGTTTAGATAATTCACTGTACAGAATAATTAATCAGTTAAGAATAAAAATTCAAATAAAAACAGTTCAAGAACCAACTTAATAAAAAATTTAAGCTAATAGTTGAAGGTTCAAGAATAGATTTTATATTTTAACATGCCTCACGACAATACCTTTTGAGCTTAAGTATTGATGGTAAAAATTAAATACTCTCCTCACCTTATGTAATATTAAATAGTGGGGCTAAATTACAACAAATAATAGGAACGAGAAAATTGCAAACAACAATTACAGGCTAAATTTTGTTCCCTCCTTTGTGTAAAAACTAATAGATAACAAAACAACAACATTTAACGTGAATTGTGTCTGCATAAGATTTGAAAGATTTAGACATAACTATTATCTTTAGAGGTGAGCAAGACCGGGTACCCGGTCCAATTTCTTGGAATCGGTCCCAGTCCTTGTTGGACCGGGTCCAATAATTTTGGAACCGGTCCCGTTCCCGATTGAACCGGTTCCAAAATTTCTGGGCCCGGTCCCAGAACCGGTCGGGACCGGTTCCATAACTTGGTACATGGTGCCCTTTTTTTGACTTTTTAATTTTATTTTAAAATTAGCTTTTATGAGAAACTAAGCCATTAAGTACACCATCAGCCTAACAACTACTAAGTACTAAAGACGTTTGTACTTCCATTTCTAAGCAAACATCACAAAAAAACAAGAAAAAGTCTCGAACTTTAACTAATAACTATGCCTGCAAAAGGTCATCGAGTAATTAGACCGGGTAACCGGGACTGATACCAGTTTCAAACTTCCAGGAACCAGACCCGGAACCGGTTGCCACCGGATCCTGAATTTTGGAACTAGTCTCGGTCCCAGTTGGACCGAGTCCGGATCTGAACCTACCGGGTCCAAATCGGTTCCTGGTCTGGGTCCGGGTAACCGGTTTTTTTGCTCAACTCTAATTATCTTCGTACTCTTAAAAACAACTAAACTTACTTGGACTTATAAACATAAAGGTGCATATGTTCGGCAGCGCTGGCAAAAATTCAAGTCAGTTCAAATTGGGGTCGGACAAATCGGATCATTCCTAAATTCAGACGACATATTCATGTCCTCGGTTGTTTTCCAAGGATAGACAAATCAAACAAGCTTAGATTTGAGTCAAAATCGGGTCTAAATAATAGAAATAGAGAAAATATTTTGTCTGAATTTAAAACTTATACGAGAAATTAATGACAATACCCTTTTTTCAGGTTGAATAAATTCGAATAATTAGATCTGAAAAATTTTGCAGGTGCTAACGCTAGGTATTTGTATCTCAAAAGGAAGTAATAGAAATTAGCATTGTCAATTTTAAATCCATATAAAATCAAATCAATCAAAGCAAACACCTAACATCCCTCACCAGCTTCTGGTTCTATTACTTCAAATATTTTTTAAGATCCATCAGAAGGAAAAGCCAGCAGGATAATTTACCTGATCAAAGTGGGAGAGGATGGGCAGTATGTAACTGTGAAAGCAGGGGAGCCGCCGCAACGAAAGACGCTAGTACCACCACCTAAGGCACCGGTATAAGCGCGTGGGCAAGCCTTCTTGAAGAGCGCGGAATACAGTGCAGGATCACACGCCTCCGGAGTTAATTGATTGCCGGTGCAGCGTGGACTTTGACACCTGCCGCCGAGATTGAGCTGTTGGGGGCACGCGCCGTCGATGTCGTAGATGCAGCCGGTGATGGCGCAGTTGGAGCCATTGCCACCCTGTGGGACCACCGCAACGGCCACGTTGTACCCGCTAGCTAAACTGACGTGATAGTAGTCCAGGTCGTCATATTGGTTGTTGAGACCGAAGTCCACGAAATTCGTCGCCCGCGGGTATCCGTATCCGGAGCAGCTCACCTTGCTGGAGCCACAGTCGCCGGTCTGGCACGTGAAATTTCCGGCGGTGGAGTTGGTACAACGGGTGCGGGCCCATATCCGAAACGACAAGCCGGGTGGGAGGTCGACGACTCTTGATTGTTGGGTTTGGAGAGAGAACATGGTGCCGTTGTAAGCAGAGGATAACGCCGGCCATACTGTGTAGCTGCAATTATTGGCGATTGTAAATTTCCTGGCTTCTCCACCTGAAATTAAATTGACCGGAAAAATTTTATAAAAAAAAAATTTCATGAAACAATTCAAGTCGTCCAATACTACTAGATTTTGGTGGTTGATGAATACCTGGAAGCAATTGGGTATGCAGAGAAAAGGTGAGGAGAGAGAAGATGAAGGTGAACTTTGCCATGAATGGTACAAGCAAAGAGACACGACCTTCGAAGTGAGGAGGGAATATGAATATGAGCTGAAGTCCTTCGTTCATAGTCAACTTTCTAGCGGGTAGACTGACCGTTGACCACACGGCACTATTATTGCCTTAGATTTCGACAAGAATTCCCTCATTATAATCACATGTAAAAGACATTCGGTCGAGCAAGTGTTGGCCACTTCCACTTTCCTGCCTTCCCACCTAGGTTCAAATTTGGGAGCACACATTTCTGTTTTGTGCAGGAATTATATATGTTGGAGGCTTGTAGATTTGGGCTTCTAGCTAGAGCTTGACATCTCTTCCCCTAATATGTTAATGTTTACTAGGTACCTTGTGATAAGGGTCTTGTAAGTTGGTCCGCTAAACCTTACAGAAAATAAAAAAATGTACAAGACATTCCAGGGTTGGACCTCACTGAGCCCACCAATGGATCAGCTGCCCAACCCACTTTCTTGGTAACCTACAACCAAATCAAGGCGTACTCTAGCCCAAAATATTCACCCTATGCAGGCTTGATCAAACCCGAGAGAGTCCAAAATTTTCTTGTCATTCGGCCCTTTGCGCACCATAATTGCTATGAAACTCACCTCGTACACCTAAATAGTGCTAGTAAAATTTTATCCAATCTGAATTTTCGATTTGTCCAACCCGAAAAAAATGCGAACAGTCATATATCTTGCGTCTGAACTATAAATCTAGACACAACATTTTCATATTTCTATTATCTGAGCCCGAATTTAGCCTCGTCCGAATTGCCCGATCTGAAAAAAAAAATATGGTTTTGAACATTAATTTCTTGTTTGAATTTTACCATTGTCTAATTTGTCCAATTCAAATTCAACTCGAATTCAAAAATTTGCCATCGTTACACCCAAGTTACCAAGTTTCCTCAGGGGCAACAAGGCACGGCTAAGGAAATACGCTCAGTTGAAAATAATACTTGAGATCTTTGCTGTTGTAATATGTGTGCAGCTTGGGAAAGGACTTTTTGTAAAATTCACGACTTCCTCATTATACATATCATGCAAAAACCTCCATTCCTATCATCAGCCATGATGAGTCCATCTCTTCTTTGCACGTTACCTGTTTGTTTTTAAGGGTGTCTGAATTTGGCCTCTTACAAAGGATGTACTGTGGTGTACTGTGGAGGTGTTGTGCAAGGAAACCTGATCCTTTCTCTCTCCCACGTAATGTCAGGGTATCTTCTACCCATTCCTTCATCCCCATCAACCCTAGCCCTAGAGGGTCTCAAGTGCTAAGTAGCGGTGGAGTGGGTGGTGTCCATGACACCATGTTCTGCTCGTCCTGCCTGGGTGCGCAATTGTCATGTGATTTCGAACGCTCGTATTGTCCATACTCTGCCTTGATTTGTCCACTGAGTTTACTTTGGCTTAGTCAGTGATAAGCGATAAATTGTCCTATTTTACGTGTCTCTTTCACCCACTTTTAGCTCGTATAATAACTTAATCTTTAGGATTTTTACTTGTTTTATATAAGTTTTGTAGGAAATAACGTCAAATCAAGCAAACACCGCGAAAAGGAGCGAAGACGGGACAAAACGAACAAAAACAGCGAAAACTGGCGAAAAGCAGTAGAGAAGAATAGTGCATAGCTGACCTGCAGAAAGGCGTGGCCATGCACCGATGGTCGAAGCCATGCACAGCCAGCATGCCGAGGTGCACGGCCGTGCATCTGACCGTGCGTGGTGGCGCACGGCCGGCCGTGCGTCCTGGCACGACCGTGCATTGGGCCCAGCTTCCGTGATTAAAGGCCTTTTCGGCCAATTTTTGAGGAGGTCGCATGGGGTTCGCTTGGGGCGTCTCTTTGGCGATTCTTAGATTAGATTTTAGGTTAGTTCAGCAAATAAAACCTCAAGAGGGGGATTAGTTTAGGATTGAAGATTGTAATCTTGGATTCAACATTTGGATTTCAAGTTCCTTCATCAATTCAAGACTAAGTTTTCTCCCCTTTTATCTCTTTAGTTTTTATGCTGTTCTTGTTTATGTTCTGTTAGTTTAATTTTTGTATTTGTTTTTTTTTAGTTTATATGTTTAGTTTTCATTATTGACTTATGTTATTTAGTTGTTTAGATTCATTTTATTTCATTCTCTTTGTTTTGTTTTTCATGTTCATGTTCTTGTTTGTTAGTTTAGATTTTCATGTGTTTGTGATGTTTAGTTGGTAGATTGTGTTGGTTTGGATTATGATTAGCCTCTTGATGGCTAATTAGTATTGTATTTGTCCTAACCATACCCAATCTATGCCTAGAACTTAGAGTTTTCCTTCACGCCTGCCAAGTGTTCCATGAAATGCTTGAGAGAGCTTTCATCCATATTTTTGAGCGATCGACTTATGCTGAGAGGTGAGGTAAATTAGCTAGTATGAAGAGGGAATAGCCAAGTTCGGGACATGAAAATAGTATCCGAATCGAGCTAGGTCCGACGTTGCTAGTTTTGTGGTCTAATTGGGCTAACCCCATGAAAATAGGTGGTTAGGCTAATTAGACTAGCTCACGACCCTTAAGAGAGAGCTTGGGTGGTCTTTGATGGTGCAACCGATCATCTCTAGTTCGTGATATAGTTTGGGTAGGTTAGGACTCATCTCGATTAGTTAGTTCATTCATTGGTCAAATCACAACTCCAAGTCGTCTTTTCTATGTTTGTTAGCGTAGTTTAGTTTCCATCTCTCCCCTTCGATCTTGCCTAGCTTGAGCCGCTTTAGTTAGCCCTGGTAGTTGGAAACACAACTTCCATGTGAACGACACCTCAAGTACTCAATGATACACCTTGCACTTAGGGTTTATAAATATTAAAACTTTTTTCCTAACAGTCAGTTTGGGGAGGTGTTGTCTGCACCCACTCAAGATCATTGTGTCATCAGATCAGCTAATGGAAAGCATGATTACATGTCAGGTTTTTCTGTTTCTCATTTCTGCTGGTTCAATTTTTGGATTTGTCCTTTGTTTGTGGTATTATGGATTTCTGCCAGAACTGCAGTTATCATGAAGTTTTGTTAAGTCAAAATTCATGCATTATTTTTATAATTATTTTGAATATATTATATATATTATTTCGTTTAATTTGTTTTGTTTTATATATTTTTCAGAGATAGTATTAATTTAATAAAGAGGAGAAGAGAGGGCGTAGAAGCTCGGGTTTTACACACTTGGCTACAAGACGGTCCAAAAATAATAATTATGGGAATTATTATTTTCATAATTATTATATTGGGTTAGGGTTTCAAGAATTGGTAAAAAGCTACAATTCTTGGAGAAGAAGAAATCTAAGGAAAAGAGGAGAACAAAACCTAAGCAAAAACCCTAAACTCTCATCTTATTAATAAACCTACCATACCCTCCTTCATCCCCCCATCACCTTCTTCCTCTTTCCCCTCATCATCTTCTTAATCACCCCACGCCTAACCCATCACCTTCTTTTCTTCAAACCTTAGCCCTCCATCATCTCCACCTCTGCCTCACAGCCACGCCTCCCTCTTCTCCAAACCTTCTAGCCACTACACTCCACCAACACCTACCATCATCATCAGCTATCCATCTCAACGCAACCATCATCTATACGCAACCCCATCTTCTACCCACGCATATCAGCCACCATCTTCATTCCCCATCCCAAGCATCATCTCCATCAGACCCCTTCAATCCTCTATGAACCCACCTTCAATAATCCTCCATGCAGCAATAATTAGTCACGCCACCAAGCTTTAAACGTAGCTCCATAATCACCATCCTCCCAAGCCCAGCTCCTAATCCCCTTCCTCACGTTTCAATCTCCTCCTTCACCCATGTCTCACCTCACAATCCACCATCATCATCATATCCCATGGCCAAGTCTCCATCAAGCTCCTTCATCTCCTCACGGTCATCACGATCATCATCCCATCACCATGGTGGGGTTACTTTATATTTTTTTTTGTTGTTTAGATTATTGTTAAACATGGATTATTTGGGTGATTTTTGTGATTTTATTTTTAATATGAGTGAGTAATTTTTTATGCTTAGTATAATCTTCTTGAAGCCATGCTAAATTAATTATTTTGAAACAAGTCTTATGCTTTATTGTCTAGTTGATTTATATTCATGATTCTTTAGCGATTAGCGTTTATTGTTCATAAAATTTGTGTTAAATCGATTAGAATGCACGCTAGTTGATTAAATACAATGTCGATTGATAGTTTAGAAGATTGTAATACGTAAAAGTTATAATCTTTTAGACCTAGGTATCACCCTAATTAATCATGGATGGCTCAAACCCATCTCTTTTAATTAGGTAATCACTTTAGATCTTTGTTAAATCGATTTGCAGGTAAATTGGTTACAAAGTGTTAAATGATGTTTTTCTAATTCTTAATGCTCTAATTTGGTTAAATTTTTGCGCTGGTGTAAAGTTATCAAATTAGTAGGGTTTATATTAGGGCTGGACCTAAGTAAACTAAAATCTAAGGAAAAACGAGGAAGAATCGCTGGTGGATATCTTCTACAGTTTAAATCATGAATGAAATTAACTTGTGTGTTAATAATAAATATTAATTTGCATGGTGGATTGAGAATATACGTACTAAGTATTCTTCATAAATTTGATAATTTTTTATTATTATTTGTTGCGTAGAGTTAATTTGATTTGTTTGTTAATTCTTGTTCTATTTTTACTAGCTTAAATATAATTTCAATCAACCCCCCCAAATTATAGTATTTTAGGAGTGTCTAGGTATTTTTAGATAGCTTAGAGTTTGATTTTTGGAGTGGTTATAATTTTAGATTGAGTCTTAGTAATTAATTACCGGTTTGTTTGAACTTAGACTAAAAATAGTTATTTTTGTTATTTTCGATTTTTATTAATTACTAGGGTTTATAAAGTGTCCTAGTCTGCTCATATTAAATTTTGTGATTTTTGGAAATTATTTGATAATTTTTCAGATTTATTTTGCGAAATTGATATGTGCAGATTTTTAGGTAATTAACTCTGAAGATTTCGATTTTTATTTTTAATTTACGATTATTAAGTATTTTTAGGTTCAGAAATTTGTGTCCTAGAAGTAGGGTGATTTTCTTAATTATTTTCGTATTTTTAATCGTCCAGATTATTTTATTTTTAATTTCAAATTCAAGTTTCTGCTTGTTTATTCTGCAGTAAGTTTCTGATTCAATTTTTCTGAAATTAAACTAACAGTATTCTGAAGTTATTAACCTGTCCAGCTTAAGTATAATATTTTAGGTTATTGTTTGATGATTTTAATATTTATTTTCTGATTATTAATTGCTGTTTTGAGTTTTTATTAAAATTTCAGTTACTATTCTGATTTTATTTTTTCTGGATTATTTAGGAAATATTTTTACTGTTTTATTTCCAGAATATGATTCATAATCTTTAGGAGCGTTATTAGGTCTTTTTCTAGATTTTTATTCATTAGATTTTAATTGTTTTAGAATTATTAAAATTAGACTTAACAAGTTGATTAGTAAAATCACTTAGGATTAAGCTAGCGATTTACAACAATCTTTCCCCGTGGATCGATCTCTACTTTCCTACGCTATAAAAAATTATATAATAACCGAAGTAGTGGTTAAATTTGTAGCAATCGGCAGGCTTTACAAATTTTGGCGCCGTTGCCGGGGAAAGAAAATTAAATTGCTAGTTTAATTCTATTTAATTTTACTACTTTTATTGCCTTGTTTTTATTTTGATTTTTTGCAGATTGCCAGTAAGTCTCAAGCTTAAAGAGGTAAGAATGTTTACTCTTCGGGAACTTGCTGCTCCTAAGCTAGAAACTCAACCAATGTCCATTACCTATGCCGTTTTAGATAAGCCTTTGAAATTAAATTCAGGATTTATTAATTTATTACCTAAGTTTCATGGATTAGTTGGAGAGGACCCCTATAGACACATTAGTGAATTCCTTATAACCTGTTCTGCTATGGTGCCTGAAGGAATTCCTGAGGACCAAATTAGACTAAGGGCCTTTCCTTTTTCTTTGCTCGGTAATGCTAAGGACTGGTTATATTATATGCCTGCTGGATCATTCCCTACATGGACTGCATTGCATAAATCATTTTTAGAAAAGTTTTTTCCTGCATCCCGTATCGGATCTATTCGGAAAGAAATATGTGGAATCAAGCAAATGAATGGGGAAACTTTTTGTGAATACTAGGAAAGATTTAATAAACTATGTGCTAGTTGTCCCCAACATCAAATAACTGAACAGCTATTGATTCAATATTTTTATGAGGGTTTACTTCCTATGGACCGTAATATGGTTGATGCTGCTAGTGGGGGGCTCTAGTTAATAAAACGCCAGCAGAGGCTAGAAATTTATTTAATCTAATGGCCCAAAATACTCAGCAATTTGGTGCTAGGGAGTCACAAGTCAAAAGGGTCAATGAGATTGGTTCTAGTTCATCCGTAGAGTGTCAGTTATCTCACATTACTGCGATGTTAAACAAGATCGTTACTGGGGGAATTCAAAAAGCAGTCAGATGTGGCATTTGTTGTCTAGAGGGACATCGTACTGATGCATGTCCTACACTTCAAGAAGGTAATGTTAATGCTCTTTACTCTAACCAAGGTCACAAAAGGTATGATCTATATTCTAACACCTATAATGAAGGATGGAGAGACCACCCTAACCTTAGGTATGACTCTCAAACCAATCCACCAGGTTTTGACCAAACGTCTCATCAACCTTCTAATCAAGATAGGACCAACTTACTACTAGAGCAAGTCCTTAAGAAGATGGACGATAGGTTTCAAAGTATGGAAACAGCTCTTAAGCAAGTTCAAGAGAAACAAACTGCAACTGATATGATAGTTAGTAACTTGCAGGCTCAAATGCAAAATAGGTTTCCATCTCAGCCTTACCCTAACCCTAAGGAAAATGTTAGTGTCATAACACTTAGGAGTGGGAAAGAATTACAAGAGTCTAGGAAGAGTAGAGAGGTTGAGCCTGAATTAGAGGTCAAGGGGACTGAACAAGGGTTAGACACAAATTTTAATCAAACTACTAAGGAAATAGGAGAGAAGAAAAGAGAGCTTTATAAGCCAATTCCACCATTTCCTAGTAGATTTAGAAACCCTACTTCGAAGATAAATGAGGCTAACCAAGATATCTTAGAGGCCTTTAGGAAGGTAGAGATCAACATACCTCTCCTTGATGCCATTAAACAGGTGCCTCGTTATGCTAAATTCTTGAAAGAATTATGTACTACTAAAAGAAAATTAGTAGGGAATGAAAAGGTAAGTGTGGGGGAAAATGTGTCTGCTGTTTTTCAAATGAAACTTCCCCCCAAGTGTCAAGACCCTGGTGTGTTTTCTGTTCCTTGCAAAATAGGAAACCTTTGCTTTGACAAAGCTATGCTTGATTTAGGTGCCTCTATTAATGTTATGCCTAGATCCGTTTATGATAAACTGAACCTAGGTGAATTAAAGAAAACTGGCATAGTGATTCAATCAGCTGACAGGAGCAACACTTACCCTGATGGAGTGTTAGAGGATGTTTTGGTTAAAGTAAATGAATTCGTGTTTCCTGCTGATTTTTATGTGCTGAACATGAGCAATGCATGCCATGATATTCCCATCTTGTTGGGCAGACTATTTTTAAAAACAGCTAGGACTAAAATTGATGTGCATGAAGGAGCATTAACCATGGAATTTGATGGTGAAGTGATTAAATTTAATATTTTTGATGCCATGAGATTCCCTGCTGATGTGAGTTCCGTATATGCACTTGATGCTATTGCTGAATTGCTCCAAGATATTTATGAATTGCCCAATGAGAATAAATTTTTGACTATGCTTACTAAGAGTTTTGATCATGTTGAGTTTCAAAAAGTTCCTCACCAGATTAATGATGAGTTACTGGAAGAGATCCAATTAGAGGATCCAGGAGCTTCATGAAGTCGAGCCTAACGACTATAAACAAAGGCGCTGGTTAGGAGGCAACCCAACGTTTTCAGGGAAGTTCCTATTTACTTTTGCTTTTATTTTTATTATTTCTTTCTCTTTGCATGCATTAGAGACAGTGCATGAATTAAGTGGGGGGGGTGCATCCTGCATTTAATTCCTGCAGTTTTTATTCTTAAAAAAAAAAGTAGAAAATTGAAAAAACAAAAAATTCTTTTCTTATAAATAATGCATGATATAAGTTTATGCTAGGCTTGCTTGGTTAGAATTTTTTTTTTATTAGCTATTTTGTAGTTTATTCTTTTATAAGTGAAAGACTTCTAAACATGATAGTTGTCCTTTAGAGAAGTTTGAGTTGATCCTCATACATCTTTTTAATGAGTAACTATCTTGATTATCCATCTTATTTGGTCATGTAATATATCCGATTCAGATGCAATAAAATAACCTGGCCCATCTCATAGACAATTGAATTAGTTGAATAACTCATTAAAATTGTGATTTTACTTGTCTATTTTTCATATATGGAAAAGAAAAGAAATAAAAGAGAAAAGAGAGTCAAAGTTGGGAATGACAAGTACTCCTTTGAGGCATGCGCTACTGGGTATTACCCTTTGAGGCAATACTGCCACTGGAAAGCTTGCTTCCCATATTAGTGAGCCAATGAAATAAAGAAATAATAAGATGAGAATAAATTAATTGCTCCAGCACCGCTATTCGGGTGAGTGAGAGACAGGGAGTGTTTAAATTCTAAGACCCTATACGGGCCTCGAATATGTGCGCAATCGGAGTTTGAACAAAAGAAGAAGAGGAAAATAAATACAAGGCAAGTTTAGGATCAAATTTAATGAAGTTATTTTACCTAGTTCAATTGTGTCTATAGACAGACCATGCCCAAATTTTTCCATCTTAAATTCTTTTTCAACCTCTTGATTGGTGTATGCATAATCAAAAAGAGATGGATAATTATTGATCATGTTACTTCACTATGAAAATGTTGTGAGACTGATGAATAAACTCTTTAAAGATAGTTGGATGTTTTGTAGGTATTCACTTATTGAAGGAAAAACTAATTAATTCAATAACACTGTTTTTCTAAAGCAAGCTCAGCCCTAGTATGAATATCATAAGTATACATGCTTTTATAAGAAAAGAAAGGATGTCAACTTTAAGTCGAGTCTAAGATTTCTTTGCACGAGGACGTCCAAAGTCTAAGTGTGGGGGAATTTGTTAAGTCAAAATTCATGCATTATTTTTATAATTATTTTGAATATATTATATATATTATTTTGTTTAATTTGTTTTGTTTTATATATTTTTCAGGGATAGTATTAATTTAATAAAGAGGAGAAGAGAGGACGTAGAAGTTCAGGTTTTACACACTTGGCTACAAGACGGTCCAAAAATAATAATTATGCGAATTATTATTTTCATAATTATTATATTGGGCTAGGGTTTCAAGAATTGGTAAAAAGCTACAATTCTTGGAGAAGAAGAAATCTACGGAAAAGAGGAGAACAAAACCTAAGCAAAAACCCTAAACTCTCATCCTATTAATAAACCTACCATACCCTCCTTCATCCCCCCATCACCTTCTTCCTCTTTCCCCTCATCATCTTCTTAATCACCCCACGCCTAACCCATCACCTTCTTCTCTTCAAACCTTAGCCCTCCATCATCTCCACCTCTGCCTCACAGCCACGCCTCCCTCTTCTCCAAACCTTCTAATCACTACACTCCACCAACACCTACCATCATCATCAGCTACCCATCTCAACGCAACCATCATCTATACGCAACCCCATCTTCTACCCACGCATATCAGCCACCATCTTCATTCCCCATCCCAAGCATCATCTCCATCAGACCCCTTCAATCCTCTATGAACCCACCTTCAATAATCCTCCATGCAGCAATAATTAGTCACGCCACCAAGCTTTAAACGTAGCTCCATAATCACCATCCTCCCAAGCCCAGCTCCTAATCCCCTTCCTCACGTTTCAATCTCCTCCTTCACCCACGTCTCACCTCACAATCCACCATCATCATCATATCCCATGGCCAAGTCTCCATCAAGCTCCTTCATCTCCTCACGGTCATCACGATCATCATCCCATCACCATAGTGGGGTTACTTTATATTTTTTATTATTTTTTTTTGTTGTTTAGATTATTGTTAAACATGGATTATTTGAGTGATTTTTGTGATTTTATTTTTAATATGAGTGAGTAATTTTTTATGCTTAGTATAATCTTCTTGAAGCCATGCTAAATTAATTATTTTGAAACAAGTCTTATGCTTTATTGCCTAGTTGATTTATATTCATGATTCTTTAGCGATTAGCGTTTATCGTTCATGAAATTTGTGTTAAATCGATTAGAATGCATGCTAGTTGATTAAATACAATGTCGATTGATAGTTTAGAAGATTGTAA
>JACYFF010031959.1:4265996-4276653 GCA_017589665.1 Selenicereus undatus
TTAAATAAGTCAAGACGAGAATATCGTCTTCTGAGCTGATCTCCGAATAGGAGACTTCGTCAAAATCTGCAATTTGCACAAATAATTCGTTAGAATAAATTCCTGCAAAATTGAGTTGTTTGGGACATTCATTTGCATAGTGTCCCTTTTCATTGCAATTCCAGCATCTGCAATCGCGTTTTTCGATCTGCTTTGCCGTAGACTTTTCTAGACTATCTTTAGCTTCCTTACCCTTTTTTCCAAATTTTTTCTTCTTGAAAAACCGTTTTTTCTTCTTACTGGGTTTTGGAAATTTCTTCAATTTCTTTCCCTTAGCCTTTTTGGCTTTGAACTTCTTTTTAACCTTGGGTTTCTCAGAGCAGCCAAATTTACTAGGGTAATACAGCTGGTCTTTGCATTTTAACTTCTTCTGGTCTTTCTGAAGTCGTTTGCGTTTATACGCTTTTTCACACTCGTTGGCTAACGTAAGACGAGCAAATTCAATTCTTGCTCAAAGTGTGTCAGTTCGAGTTGGCCGATCAGAGGCCTTCCACTTGCTGAGCAATAAATCACTCCAAGGATATGGGAGTTTAGTAAAAAACATATCGTTATGAAAATTTAACGCATTTTGTACTGAACTAGATACTTCAGCTTTGTAATAATATTTTTCAAATTCGCAGGTATACGCATCAAAATAATTGATGTCGCAAATTTGCAAATTATAAAGCATTGTTAAAAACTTTTGTTTTTTAATGCGTTTTTCAGCCTGTCTATGCTGAGCATAATCTTCTCCAAGGAATTCTCTTCGAATTTCGTTTTCCAACGTATTGATGATGGTTTGGGCATCATTCGTTGTTGTGCCTCCAAGATATCGCACCTTGGTTTCTTCAGGAAGGGCCTGAAACCAATCTGCAACTTTTCCACTTAAAGTTAATGGAAGAAAGGTTTTCAAAGAATCACCTTCTGTTCGTGTAACTCCTTGATAAATTAATAAGGCGTATAGGAGGCCGTCAGCTATTTCCTCACCCTGGACATGTCTATCCATTGACCAATGCAGGGGCAACACTTAATATTGACTGTATTACAAATACAGATGAGGTAATAAATGAGGTAATAACATAGCAAGGAAGGACTAGCCAAGCAATTTTGAAAAACTTTGAGGGCTAAAGAACAAAAGGACCTATTGCGCAAAACGTTAAGCTTGAACATTGTTGCCTTTGAAAAAGAAATCAATGAAGCTATGTATGCAGACAAAGACCTTATACAATTATTGAAATATTTATGTGAAGCAAAAATAATAATCATAATCAACCAACTAATAAACATTCATTCAATAAAAAATCAAATTATGGACAAACCCGAGATTCCAAACTTAAAAACAATGACTCAAAGAAACTGTGAATCTTTGCTCAATTTATATAAAACTTTTTCAAATAAAGAAATTGTACAAAAAGAAAAATTTTATATTTAAAAAATCGATCGATTAAGAAAAAATAATATGTCTAAAGAAGTAATATGGTTAAACGAGGACAAACTTGATCTTTTAATCTATGAAGAAGAACGAAGAACTTATATAGAAATCTGTGAAAACATAGATAACAATGATGACAACAATTTAGATCAGTTCGATATTGAATTTTGGTTTAACGATGAAGATTAAAAAATGAGCTTTCCAAGACTAGAAAGTGAACTTCAAGCTGTTAAACAAGAAATTAGTGAAATTAATAACTCTATCAAACAGTTAGTTTTACGAATACAACTTATAAACTTAACATTTGAAAGCATGTTAAAACCTAAACAAAAGAGAGAATATACACCTATAGAAATTAAAATTCCTGACAAAATAACACCCAATAGTGATGATGAAAAATTTATTGAACGATATCAACAAAACTTGATAAAAACTCAGGAAGAGCTTCTTCAAAAAACTATTGAAGAAAGAAGACTAATTAAAGCTAAAGAACAACAAGATGAAGAAAGTAGCCAACAATGAGTGAATATAACAGAGAAATTGAAGAACTATTAAATGACTTTGAGAATTTACAATTGACCGAATTAGTAAAACAAGTAAATATGCAAGCAGGAACACCCACAGAAAGTGGAGGAAGTAATCATCCAAATAACTTTGAAAGAGGAGAACCCTCTAATCCTTTTCAAAATATTCACAAAAATAAACACACAGAAAACTTTAAAAGAAAATTTTCTAAAAAATCTATAATTAATGAAGAATTTAAACCTAAAAATCCTTTACAACTTGAACCAGTACCAGCATGGGGATATATGTTAAATCTGGATTGTGTAACAGATAAAAGAGCGACAATAGACAATTGGAGCTATTTAGTTATACTATCATTATTACAAGAACCATCACATGCAGCAGAAGCAAGAGATGTAACTGATGTAACTGTTATTTACAACTTAATAATTTTCTCCTTTCAAGGAATTGTGCGAAATTGGTATAACGGATTATCAAAAACTGTACGAAATATAATTGAAGTTGAAGTAGAAATAGTCTCACTCAATCTATTGAGTATGGAATATGAACTTTTGAAAAATACTTAATTGGACAATTTCAAGGATTTGATTATGCCCAAGATACCGAACTTAATAAATATGAATCACAAAAAGAGGCATTATATAAACTTACTAACTTACGAATTTGCAACCTATGTAATTACAAAAACTTCTTTTGTGAATTTGATAAGTATTATTATGAGCTATATGACTCAAGAGAAAACCAAGAAAATTACATACAATTGCTATTGAACAAATTCCCTCACCCTTGGAATAAATATTTTTCAGATAAGTTTGAAAATTTTGTTAAAAATCCAACAGTTATCCGAACTGTAGCAGCAGTACAATCCTGCATAAACCAAGAAATGACAAAATTATGTTTAGAAGAATAAAGAAGAAGATATATTAAAGAAGTAACTTTATGCTGTGAAAATATTACCGAACCAGGACAATATGGATGTGAAAATTATCCCAACTTTCGGCCTAAATGAAAAAGAATTCCAAAACAAACAATAAAGAAACCTTTAACAAGGAAAACATCAAAGAAAAAATTTTCAAAAAAGAAACATTTTTACCCAAGAAAACAAAAACAGAAAAGGTAAAATCTGAAAAATCAGTTAACAAACCACAGAAAAGTAGTAAACATTTTCGACATGAAAAATTAACTCAAGAAAATTATAATCCACAAAATCGATACTATAAAAGAAGCAAAAAACCCACTTATTGTCAATGTTGGAATTGTGGAGAAATTGGACATAAATCAATTGATTGTAACAGAAGAAAAGCGAATATAGTTAAACTCTTTTCCGAAGAATTTGATGAAATACAAGAAGAATTATATCCTATAACAGAAAATAATATGCATGAAACAATTTTAAGCAGTTATGAATTTATCAGTTCAGGAACTGAAACTAATACATCAGAAACAGAAGATTATTCAGATTCAGAAGATGAATACTGAAGAAACAGAAATTATGCAACAACA
Organism: Selenicereus undatus; assembly: GCA_017589665.1. NCBI lineage: Eukaryota > Viridiplantae > Streptophyta > Magnoliopsida > Caryophyllales > Cactaceae > Selenicereus > Selenicereus undatus. The sequence goes on from JACYFF010031959.1 coordinate 4,269,475, forward strand.
AGAACAAAAAAATAATGAAAATTACACGGGAATAATTACTTTTAATCAAAAACTTTTTGAAAAATTATGGCAACAGATTTATCATTAAAGGATCATCGAACATTCATGAAAAAATTAGATGAATTTTTAACACGAAAATCGGTAAGATACTTTAAACTCTACACTACTGAACAACCAGTTCAAATTCAACATTTACAGGGAAATATTCGTTTAAGATTAATGACTCGAGAAATAATAGACAAATTTTTATCAGAAATCCCAACTAAAGATAAAAAAACTCATTAAATATGTTCATTTACAAGGAATACAAATTGCTGTTAACGCTTGCTTTCAAGAAGGAATCAACTCTCCTATTATTTTATCACTACATGACCAGAGATTTCAAAATATTCAAAATAGTCATTTAGGAACATTACAAGGAAACCTAATTTACAAAAAATTAATCTTTGAATGTTACCCAAACTACTCTGTAACTCTCCAAAGCAGAAATACAGAAGACACGTTAAATTTGCAATTTAAACTCTTAACAGATATTGGTTTACACCCAGGAAATGATGCATTATCTTTTTACTACAGAGGATTATACATATTTTCTAAAACAAACTTTCCAATAAAAGATTTTAAGCAAACAGGTAAAAAAACTGTTGATCCAATCTTTTCAACTGTCAGCACTATCATTAAACCTTCATTAACAGACTTTCAATTAGTAGAGAATGATGAAGCATCAACCAGTTATCAAATACCTAGACTTTCTTATATAGAAAGAGGTATAAGAGTAGCTAATCAACCATTTTTAACACGAAGCTATAGTACGACAACAATCCCTCGAACTATAACTCCTTTACTTAAACCTCGTCCGAATAGCACCTATAAAGTAAAATTGGACTATTTTAATGGACAAACTTGGATCACAAATAAAATCCTAATTGATACTGGCTCATCTCAAAGCCATTGTATCCCATTACCCTTAGCAGCCTCAATAGCTACAGAATGTAACTTTGTTACCTATAATGGTAAAAAAACAACTTTAAATCAACAATCTAGAATCATGATGAAAACTCCTACATACACATTATTAGAATTTAACTGGTATATTGATCATTCTATAAAAAATGAATTTTATCATATACTCTTAGGTATGAACTTCCTAGACCAATATGCGAACTATGAAATTGGACCTACCCATATAACTCTTTTGAATCAAAACAGTTCCATTATTCTTGATCGAATATGAAGCAACTCGAAATACCGATTCTCACCTATATCGATGTAACTGTTAAAGAATTAGACATTACAACTACCGCTTTGATTGACACAGGATCTGAAGTAACTTTCTTTCAAGACTTTTTACTACCCAAGTGGGACAAACTCCCCAATGACCGTAAAATCAGAATCAAAGGTGTTCATCCTGTTCCCACCTATTTAGATTTAGTACAGAACAATGTTTCTATTATTTTAGGAAACAAAATTCTTACTATACCTACGATTTTACAATACAACTATGGCTATGATATTCTATTAGGAAATGATTTTTTAAAACAGTTTGTCAAATTTACACAAACTCCTTACACTATTTATCTTACAACCAAGTGTGGTCATACTTTAAAGATACCCACTCTAAAACATCCCTACAGAGTACACGCGAAGGGTAGTGGACATGGTTATGAACAAATCGCCCTTCAAATTCATGTACAAAAACCCATTTTCTCAGTTCATATTATCAAAAAAGAAGAGCTATTAGCAAAACTAAAACGAATCTGTTCTGAAAATCCATTACAATTCTGAAAACCTGAACATCCACGAGCTAAAATAGAATTAACACAAGAGATATATATTAAAGAAAAACCTATGTTGTATTCTGAAGATGACATTAAAGAATTTTCTATTCAAATCAAAGAACTTTTAGATAAAAGACTTATCAAACCATCTAATGGTGCATACTCTTCACCAGCCGTTTTGGTATTTAATGAAGCAGAGAAACGAAGAGGACAAGCTCGAATGGTTATCAACTATAAAAAGCTTAATCAGTGTACAAAAACAGATAACTACTTTCTACCAAATAAAGAAGTATTAATTAACCTTGTGAAAAATATTTTTTTTTTTCAAAATTTGACTGCAAATCTGGATTCTGGCAGATAAAAATGGAAGACACTAGCATAAAATATACCGGCTTTAGTACTCCTCAAGGCTTTTATGAATGGATTGTTACGCCTTTTGGACTAAAAAACACACCAAGAATCTTTCAACGAAGAATGGATGATGTATTCAAACATCTTAACAATTTTCTTATTGTCTATGTAGACGATATCCTAATCAGTTCAGACACTCTTGAAGAACATCGTGAACACCTCAATACATTTTTAGAAACAGCAATTCACGAAGAAATTTGTCTTAGTGAGAAAAAAGCCACCATTGAAAAAGAAAAAATTGAATTTTTAGGCTTTGAAGTTGGAATTAACGGAATTAGTTTACAACCACATATCTCTAGAAAAATCATAGAGTATCCCGACCAATTGAGAACAAAGAAACAAATTCAAGATTTCTTAGGACTATTAAACTACGCTAGTTCTTATATACCATAATTGGCTAAGAAGAAGAAAGAATTACAGAGTCTACTTCGCAAGAACAATACACTTGGTTGGACAGAAAAACATACTAACATTGTTAAAAAACTAAAAACAGAATGTCAACAACTCCCCTGTCTTAGACTCCCTGAACCTAAAGACAATTTAATTCTGCAAACAGACGCATCTGACAAAACATGGGCAACAGTCTTAAAAACATATCTAAATGAAATTTGCGGATATCATAGTGGAACCTTTTCTGAACGAGAAGAAAATTACAATACTATGGAAAAGGAACTCTTAGCAATTATTAGAGGAATTATCAAATTGAGACTCTTTTTGCTACCTAAGTCATTTAAAGTCTTAACAGATAACCAAGCAGCAACTACTTTTGTAAAACAAGCTTTAGACAATGGACCTCACATGCGTAAATTACACCGATGACAATTATTTTTATCTCAATTTAATACGAGTTATGAGCATGTTGCAGGAAAAAACAATTTTATTGCAGATTATTTAACAAGAGAACATGAGTTCAATGGACAAAGGTAAAGCTCCAATGGAACAAACAGACCATACTCAGCTGATTCAGAACTTTGAAGATATTCTTTTAAACATAAATGAATACTGCGAAGCTGTAAATAATAAGATCGAAGTTATTAAGGAAATTGTTGTAGATCTTAGAGCTGATCTTGGAAAAGCTCGAGACCTAACAACCTATTTCCATCAAACTCTTGAATAGCTCAAAAAGAACTCTTCAACTATGGATTTGAAAAAAGTCTAAACTGAACAATCTGAACTCTCTGAACTTTCTTTTCGGCCCAATCAGGGAAAAGTTTCACACCCCCTCTCTGAAGAAGAGAAAGAGAAGCAACAACTTAAAGCTAAGCTATTAGCTGCAAGACCAGTTAATCCCAATACTGGCACTCGAACTATTGAGCTCTCTGACTCTTTTTACAGAAACTTTCATGAAGCCACTGTTCTCGCTTATCAGAAAATCTCCGGATTACCTGAACTCTATTACAATTTCAGAGACTCTTTATTCCCAAGGATCCTTGCATTCTCAAAAGCAAGTCCTGATTTGGTATTCGAACTCTTTACCTATGGATACTTAAACTATTGTTACCCTAATTTAAGTCTTATTGAACTTCAATGTTTTTCATCCAATTTGAAACAAGCTATTAAACGTTTTAGCAAAGGATACTTATGTCTTCGCTTTTTCGCCATTTCTCCTGAGAAAGACGAAAAAACTATTTACCCTACTATTCATTTGATTGAAATCTTCAACCTTACAAAATCTGGAAATTCATCACAACCTCCTTCTATTCAAGCAGAAAAACAGAAACATTATAAGTTTCCCCATTTTGATCAAGGATGGATCTATTACAGACGGTCTATAGGTGCTTTAGCTGTTAAATGCCAGTGCGATCGTTTAATGACTAAAGGAGCAAGAACTCTATACTCTGAAGACAATCTCATTCTTGTAACAACTGAAACAGCTGAAAGCATTTCAGTTGATGAACAACTATTCAAATTCAGCTATTCACTGGAGCCCAAGAAGTTTCTATGCAGTCCAGCTGTGTGGACAAAATTCACTGACCTTTACAGAATAGAACAAGACAAAGCAAAAAGAAAGATACTCTCTACATAAAAGTTGTCAGCATGTGAGTCACAAGAGACCACGCCTTTATCTCTGCCGACACAACAAGACAAACAAGTGAAAGCAAAGTCTATCAAAAACAGTGAAATCTGTAAAGCTTATCTGTTTGGCTGGCAATCTTATCTCTTTAGATTCTCCTGATGTAAGCGCTTACGTCATAGCGCACTCTTTACCCCTTTAAATAGCTAAGTTTATTTCAGTAGGAGGCATCGGCAATTTGGAAGAAGAAAAATCTCTCTGTAAGGAATCTCTCTGAAAATGTTCTAATTTCCCCCCCTTAGGGAAAAGAGAACAATTATCAATGGAATAAAAGAACAATTTTTCCTCAAAACTTTGTATCTATAGTTTTATTATTATAACTTTGGTCAAAGAAACGGTATTAGAAAGAGAAGGAGAAGGTCTGAACGAGTAGGTAAGTCTCGCGTCAGGGTGGAGTAAGACGAGCACAAAGGAGTAAGACGGATCCAACTCTTGAAGGTATAATTTCTTTGATTCAATTTTATTTTAATAGAATTATGTGATATTTAGTTTGAAATTTCATTTGATAATTTAGTATTCGAGTACCATCTTTAAAGACTTGACAGACCCTTTTCGTGTGAATCACTTAATCAATTCAACAAATGGTTTTACCGCTTTTTTCATAAAAACCACTCGTCCCCCTCTCAAAATGGTATCAGAGCCTGACCTCTAAAACAAGGTATAACTACAGTAAACATGTTCAAAAACAAATTACAATTTAACTCTAAGTTGGACAAAGATAGAAATTATTTAGCAGGACAAAGCTTTAATCTGCCTAAACTAAACCACTATACACAAGAAAAAGCATGGGATTATTTAAGATCTTTTGTTCTAACTCCTAGAAATATTAGACAAAACTTGCTAAATCACTATAAACATAGATTAAACTATTTAACAACTTTACCTGAAAGAGTTCATCCCATAACTATGAATTTATTAAAAGATGACATTTCATTGCTAGAAAAAACTTTTGAAAATACTATTTGGTATCAACCAAACATGAACCTCAATGATTCACAAATAACATATGACACCGACGAAGAAGAAGAAGTTAACACCAACACCACGAAATAAGTTAACAAATTTGCAAGGGCAAACCTGTAAAATCAACAAATAAAACAAAAAAATTTTGTCGGCATTGTCTGAATTCTCAAATTTTGCCACCCCTACATGAGTTGAACTATAAGCCAAGCCATTCTGTCAGGGCCTAAGTGGCTTGAGTTGCCAGATTGCTGAAACGTGCGTTTGTAGATGGTTGCCTTCATTATATAGCCGGTTGTATAACCAGGCATAGCGAAATTTCATTAGGTCGGCGGCAACTAAGGTAAAACTTGGTCGTATCCTTTTGAGGAGGCTGGGTTTACCAAACACTGTACACTGTCTCTCATCTGAATTATAGCATTAGTGGCTAGACGTGCACTGGTTGGGGCCCCCCTAGAAATCCTTGTATTGCTCTTAGTTTTCTGTAAGAGTCACTTGTTAAGGGAAGTCAAGAAGAGGAAAATTGTCCATCCTATAACTACTTTTTCTTTTGCATTGTTGTGGGCTTATACAAACTTGTCATAGGGTAATACTGAGTCATGTCTATCTGTCTGTTCATTTCTATGATGTGTATATCCGATATTGATCAGTCTATGAACAGTGGTCCAAGCTTCCTATATGCTTTTGAAATTCAATACTAAAGGGGCGGATCTTATCTTCTCATCCGGTAATGCAGCTTCGTAGCATATAATGGAAATGACATGCTTACTGATCTTCAACGGTGCACAGGTTGCCAAGTGGATGTTGAGCAAGGGCCAAGGTACAACAATGGCAACATATGATACTCTTCTATTGGCATTTGACCAAGAGGCAAGAATAGATGAAGCCGGATCTTTGTGGAACATGATTTTGCATACTCATACCCGTTCTATTTCAAAGAGATTGTTGTCTAGGATGATCTCATTATATGATCATCATCATATGCCAGAGAAGATAATAGAGGTAGCCAAGGAATTTTTTTTTATCTTGTTTCTTTTCTGGTAATACCGTTGTATTATATCGGTGACTAATTTTGACTTGGCAGTAGCGTTCATTCTTTCTCATTCTTACTATTGGAAAATTTTGATCTGTTTAGCCCTGTGTGTTCCTATATCGTCATTGCTGCAGGCTTTTATGTATGCACAACTTTTGTTCTCTTGAACTATTGAACTGGATTGATAGAACTTTTTTTTTTTTGGCCTTCTGCTCTCCAAATGTATGTCCAGTTTACAAATAGGCTTCTTTGCTATTTCATTTGACGATATAGACTGTTTTAGGAGTGATTAAGATTTTAACCTAAGTCCCTGGCACAATTCTAAGAAAGATTATTGGTTGAGCCTTATTTTTATTTTCTTTCCTTGTGTTTTAGTTGTGAGCTTTCTTTTCTCACATTTGGCTCTTGATTAGTTTACATAATGTGTTTTTGAGAAGTAACGTCATTGTCCTTAGTTGGCCACTATTTCTCATGATTAAACACTCTGATTATTCTTGATCATGTGCCAATGAGTTTTGCTACTTTCCAGGTTTTTGCAGACATGGAAGAACTAGGTGTGAAGCCAGATGAAGATACGGTCAGGAGGGTGGCACGTGCTTTCGATAAACTAGGTCAAGAAGACAAGAAAAAGTTGGTCCTTCAAAGATACGCGTGTAAGTGGAAGTATATCCACTTCAAAGGTGAAAGGGTTAAAGTGAAGAGAGAGCTCTGTGATGAATAGCAGCAAAACCTGCAATCTTTATGGTGAAAGCACTTCAGAGTTGATGTGTGCAGACTAGAGAAGCTGGCCCACTTGGTACGTATAGCGTTTTCAATTGGATAATTTAGATAGCGTTTGAACACTTGGCTCTTAGAATCATCGGGACATATTCTAAAATTGTTACTGGTAGGACTTCAAACGAATTCAATCCATATGGGTACTC
>JACYFF010031959.1:4278783-4290146 GCA_017589665.1 Selenicereus undatus
AGGAGATTCAACAGCAACGATCACAAGTTAACAAGCCAACACAAGGTGTAATGAGAAAAGATGTCCACTCAGATCTGTCCATTCTTATGCTTTCAAATTTCGAGTACCAAATCTTCTTCACAAATTTCAGAGCTCTACTTACAAACTTAAGTGTTACTCTACAAATTTTCCTAGCAAATTACAGAATTGAACATACTCATTTTATACAGTAGTAGCAAAACCAAACAGAAAAATTACATATCAAAGAGAAAATAGAAATATCACATTCCTCCAAAATTTCAGCCCCATCCCATTGCATATTTAGATTGCACATATTTTGCCCAACCACCAATGTTCAAAGAAATTATTTTTCCACAGAAACAAGTCCACCCATCAGAGAACTAGTAATGGTTCGGTTTTCCCAACAATAGACATCATTTTGATTTTTGCACATAATTAAATCAATCCGAAACACATAATTTTTCCCCAAAAAAAAAAGAAAATTGACAATTCGGATTACCCATTGTCAGAGGGAGCAGCAACCACAGAACCAAGACCCAAATTGCTGGAGCTTGAAGAGGAAGAGAAGCAGCAACCCCACTTCTCTTTTCTAATGTGGGTACCCACTACGGTCCGCCGGCGGGTCACCGGAGCCCCGATTCTCCGGGTACGAATGCTCCGCTGCTGGTGGGGTGAGGAGACTAATAGCGGGGTTGTGAAGATTGACCCAAAATTCGACGGCCCGATTGCAATCGGGTTCCCGGGCATTTCGTAGACTTCTTACAGCTAACTGCTATCTAGGAGAGAAGGAGTTGCCAGAAGGCAAAAACACGTAAAGGATTAGGAAGGATAAGATGGTGTTACATTGTTTTAATTCGTCATTGTGCTCAAAAGATCAAGAATTTTGACCCTTAAATAATGTCTTCATGTCTTAATCAATCGATTAATAAAGTATCCAAATATTATGATTATAGCCTGCTTAAATTCTTACAAATATTAATTCTGAACGTTAATTATGCTAAATATCTAACAAATTACACTATGGCCCTGTTTGGTAAACAACTGTTAGCTGTTAGCTGTTAGCTGTTTGTATTAGTTGTTAGCTGTTAGCTGTTTGAATTAGCTGTTTATGTTAGCTGTTTGAATTAGCTGTTTTTAGAAAAAGTGTTTGGTAAAAATTAGCTGTTTCTAAAAAATATATTGGTAAAATTTCATTTATGCCCTTATTTATGAATTAGTTTTTAATGGGATGTGTGTAATTTTTTCAAACTTATGGATAATTATGTCATTTCTACAAAAAGCTCTTCTCAAAAGGCTAATGGGAATAGCTTTTTCAAAAAGAGCTTTTTGGAGCCAAACAGCTATTGCAAACAGCTCTTTACCAAACACTCTTTAGCTATTTGACTTAGTCAAAACAGCCAAAATCCTCTCAAACAACTATTTTTTCTCAAAAAGCTGTTGCTACCAAACACCCCCTATAAGTATGACATATGAGTGATGAGAGAATGGTCCCCCTTTCCCCCTTCTTCTACCCCTTCTTGTATTCCAAACTTCTTCTATCTCGTGAGAAATGAATTATCTATGTGTCTCGTTTTTTAAAGTTTTCTTTTAAGACAAAATCATAAAACTTATTCTTATTATAACCATGAGTTTGGAGTCAATTATCAATATGTCCCTATCTTTAAAATTTTCTTTTAAGAGAAAATCATATTAATGTTTTAAATTTATTCTTATTACAATTACAATATGATTTATTATGTAAATACTTATTTATAAATATGCACTAATGAAGCCTTCTTATTTTCATTGAGATGGTGCAACTACTAAGAATAATGTTATAAGAATGAACAATGTTTTTCTTTTCCTAATCTAACATATTTTTCAGATAAGACGACTTCCTCCAACATAACTAGATAGTGCACAACTAGATGGTCCCATTAAAATTGCAATTTTGAGTTGTTGGACCAAAATTTTATTGTACATATAAAATTTATTGTGGCTGACCGTGTCTTAGACAACTCAATGCTTTATGGGCTTGATTTCTAGCTACATAGCTCGATCGTTCATGTAATTATAAATTCATCTGAATATCGTGGAGTTTTTCTTCGTTATACATAATTGCTTCAATTCACCCTAGACTTGGTGATGAGCATTTGTTCAATGCAATAGTTAGACGAAGAGACAAAGATGTACCATAGGAGGCCATTATCTTCTAATAAGGCCAAGGACAATGAAACTTTTTGAAAGGAAAGGGGATTCGAGCGATGAGTGTGGACATGAATGTGAATAAAAATATAAAACGTCTCTTGTCCAAATAGTTTGGATGGGATTCAAATCTTAATATTTTTCATATAAGATGTCACACCGTCACATGCTGTAATGTGAAAACAATTTTGATATGTTATATGTTAATGTATTCAGATAATAGTGATTGAATTTTATAGTAGACAAAAGTCTATATAACAGTATAAGTAACCAACAGTAACAATAAGTACCTATTAGATACTGACCCAGTGCTAATCAATTAACGTTCATTTTATCTAGTGTATATATCGCTCTTTTGTTTTATAATACAATATCCACGATCATAAGTGATCTACACCAGATGCAATTTTTTCATCCAGAGGCTACTCACCAAATTTAACATATGTATATTATTTTAGATGAGTAAACTGCCCACTAATAATTTCTATATAAGGAAGGCACACATGCCAAAACTCATTGGCACTAAAGGGTGTGTTTGGTAGGGGGAAAAATCATTTTTTCGAAAAATGATTTTCCATTTTACGTTGTTTGGTAAAACAAGGAAGGAAAAATCATTTTAACCCATTTGAAGGAAATTATTTTCCCTTGAAAAAGTAGGGAAAACGATTTTTCAAGCCCAATTTCCGTTGCCCAATTTTGTCTCTCATTCTATTTTCTTTTAATTGTACCTAGAATCACTCTATTTTCATTCTCATTTTGTCTCTCATTCTTCCCCTCTTCTTCATGTTCATCATGCTCATCAATGATTTTCATCGTTAATCTCTGTAATTATTTCTTGAGTTATCTGATCTTGTTACAGTTGCCCTTTTGAGGAACTTCGCAATCTGAGACACTCATCATCTCCCCGCTCGTCGTTTTCTTTAATCTGGATTTAATATCACTCAAAGTCAACTGGGTAATCATTGAGAATAGTGAAAAAATTGAGATTCATTAATGTTGACTATCTCTTTTGTCGGATTTGTTATTAGGTATATTTTTTACTGATGTTTTGGGTTTGACTTTGAAGAGGAGAGAGAAACAGAATTCGTTGGTTGGGTCGGGTCAGAGTAGTGAGTAGGGAAGGGGGTTGATGGTAAAACGAAATGAAGTGAGGACAGGGGGTTCATTCTATCAAATAGCAAAAAGTGAAGCGGAAAGAAAATGATTTTTCATTCTACCAAACAGCTGAAAATGTCAATGGAAAATCATTTTTCTTGGGAGAATATTATTCATGGAAAATAATTTTCTGAAAAAATGATTTTCCGTCCTACCAAACACATCCTAAATGTTTACAGTTAGTTAGAGGACGATAGACACTTAACTCACTTAGCAACCCACCCTTTCAAAGTGAAAAAAAAAAGATCTAAAAGTACAATGATTGATCATCCATTGTTGTCCATCTTCTGCTGAAACTATTAGCTTTGTCTTACGACTATAATTAAGGATCTTAGTAATTAGACCCTAAATGACGAGTCATTTGTAGGGGATCAACGCCTGTCCGAATTGTGGTTCTAATAAGGATGCACTTTATGTTGACATCATACTAGGATTAATTATTAGTTATTAGTTACTAACTTAGCTAACTAATTATAATTGTGAAAATATCAAGCCTATTATATTCTCCCGATTATGATATTCTACTTAATTAGATAAGTTTAACAATATGAAGACTTTTTCTCCTTCTTTCTCAGCCATATCATGTGCTGCACCAGAAGACGTGCACTTATAAAGAAAGCCAACATAAAAATGTAGCTGCTGTAGAGTGTAGATTCGTTTGTTCCACCTCTTACCGGCAACCTTTAATTCAATGCATACACCTCTCTGCTCAATGTATTCATTACACTTGCTTGGCAGGTGCCAACACATTCACACCGCCCCCACCCCAAAACCAAAAAAAAAAACAAAAAAAACACCCAAAAAAGGCCCATTCACCCAAATATAAACCCATGCAACCGGGGCCAGCAACCCCAACAAGCCTTAACTGTATATTCCACTCTACACCACTCAACTCCACCTTGCTTAGCTCTTTCTCTCTCTAATTAGTACTTGATTACAATAATGGATATTCTAGACTTCCTCCTCCTCTTCCTTGATTGCAATAAATCTGCTCTATGTTAGTGTTTGTAAGTTCCCAAGTTGAAAATCAAAGTTTTCAAAAATCTTATTTTGAAAACATGTAAGACAAATATTTAACAAAACAGTGGAGAATTTTAAAACTTAGGAGCCGAGAACTGAGAAGCTAAAATAATTACTGAAAAGGATGTGAACTTAAGTTTACTATAGTTACGCCTCAGCCCCTACACTTCTGTAAAGAACCATTATCTCTATCTCCCTCCCTGCATTTGTAGCTGGAACCAAGAGGTTCGGGTTGTACAATTGCACGCCTAACTTGTTAGACGTTTCCAATAAGAAATGATTCACGAATGTCAAACAGAGCGATTGGCTCTAATCATGAGCATCTGGACAGAGACAAACTCATTCAACCAACAGAATGCATAACCGTGGATGCAGGCTAACAGTATGTATTTCTGATAAGCAAAACAGCCATGGGATATCTTGCAAACATTTTAGACGTTCATTCTCCAACACATAATCGCTAGTACGAATCCACACTGATGTCGGATCTTCAATCATCCATAAACGTAAACCTCGATTTCTAATCAAAGCCTAAACAGGAACAGAAGAACATAGTAACATTACAAAAGCCAAAACTTGAAGTTGGTAAAGACACCATTGTGGATGCTCAACGGAGTCTCCTTGCTTCTCTCTCAGACTCAAGAAGGGTAAGAATATCACCCTCTCTGACTGGTCCCTTGACGTTCCTCATGATGAAACGGTTTTGGTCATCCAAGAACTTAACTCTCACTTGGGTGACCTGCCCCCTTGACCCTGTGCGGCCCATGACTTTCACCACAACTGCAAACTTGATCTGAGACTCCATTCTGAAATAGGAACAATGGCTACATTCAAACTTGCACCCAACACACAGACCCTTGTACCAGCTATACAAGTCAAATCAATGCACTCCAGTATCCAACAGAGCAATCCAAACCATGACATAGACAATGGAAATTTAGAAAATTTGCAATACGTGCAGGACAGACAGGTGTTATAGGGTAATGTAAATCTACATGGATGTGCTCATAATCAAACGCTGATAAAAAGGTCAAAGTCAATTCCTTGAACCAATTACGGTAAGATATGCTTAAGACTAGTCTAGTACTCGGTTCGAGATAGCGCTCCTAAGCTCCAATGTCAAGCCATATCAAATCTTTGATTCTCCATTAGCAAATCATAGGCAACTTCTAACGCATCAACAGGAGCATAAGCTCCTACATCAATGTTCAAGCTACACCAATCTTCGATTCCCAAAAGCAGTACTTAGCAACCTCCAACACATCACACATAGGCAACGGCGTCGCTATTATACAAAGAGTACATTTTCAAGAAAACAAATTTGCTTCACCAAGTACGACAAAATTAAGCCTATGCAAAATAAGATCACAAAGACAAAAACGCAGTCCCAGAGTAGAAGGCATCGTAATTGGATCCAAAAAAAAGCATTCTAAATAAAGCTGGAAAATTGCTTATCCAAGAATGATGTTTTATTAACGTATGTGATGTTCAATACAAAACAACATAAGAAAATCATGCAGCCAAATTCTAAATTTAACTCAGGATGACACAGCTATAACAGCAAATACCAGAATCTAAAGAACAAATCCAGAAACTACAGAATCGAACAAAAACAAAGGCAAAATTCACACTCGATTACATGGCTATTCCACATCTATTAATCGATTCATTCATGGAATTTCAAGCCAATTGATTGATTCAGAATAATGGTTGATATGAATCGATTAACATAATTGAGTAGAAGGTCTTACCTCGGTGTCGACAGAAATGTTGGAAGATAGAAGAGCAGAGAGGGAAACGCAAACGGCGCCCTGAATCACGAAGAGTGAAATAAAAGGAGCAGTTAGGGTTCCTTATTTATACGGCGGTAATTTACCTTTAGGTGTCGAAGAAACTGCTATCGGGCACTGCACTGCTTTTTGGAACCCTTTGTCTTGACATAATTTATATTTGGATACCTCGAATTTTAGTGTAATCATTTATAAGATTAGCTTTTTAAAAATTTTACTATCGGAATTATAGAGTTTTTATGTTATTTATATTTAGGAAACAGATCACTATTCAAATAAAAAAAAATATTTTCAATTCCCTAAACTTTTCATATTTATAAATCCACCCTTAATCCTTAAAAATTTATTTTTGAAAAATTTAAAATTGTGTTTGTGGTTTTTTTGCCCTAGTTAATAGTGTTTAGCTGTGATTAATGCTTGAATCATCACCTGATCCAAGTTATTCCCACATAGTGCACTTACCTAAAGGTATTACCTCATTAGGTACTCAATTAAACTATATCATTGATATAATTTTAAAATTAAAAGCGAATTAGCTAAAATTAAGTTTGAACTGAATGAGCTTAAGAATCAAGTAACTGTTGTCCATATTTCTCTTATTAACGAAGTTAGATATAGCGGAAAAGCTACTCGTAGTATTAGTACTCCTTTCCAGCATAAATATCATTTCCAAAACCCAAAAAATAAGATTCAATTTCCTTCGCATGAGATAAAAATTCAAAAAGAAGTAGAACAATCTGGTGAAACATCTACTGAAAAGAAAGAAAAAGAAGATGGAGTGTGAACAATATACTCTTGAAGAGCTACAAAATATGTTTGAGAATGAACAAAATTCGGAAGAATTAAATAAAATCATGAGTGCCATTAGCGATAAATATGACGTTTCATAAGACAATGAAGAGACTAATAATGTCCAATTAGAAGAAGAAATATATCAATAGATGAACCTTATTAAGTTTGATGATCTTAACGCATTACCTTTAGAAGAAAATAGAAGAAAATTAAATGAAAAAAAATGGTGAAATGACTATTGAAGATGATATTAATGAAATTGGAGAAGAAATCGACTTATATGAAACAAAGATTAATCTCGTAAAAAATGTCGTTCTTAAGCCTGAAGAATTTGCTGAACTTTCTAAGAGCAATACTCATTTCCTAAGGCCTATATATGTCCCAGCAGGTTGGACTAGTAATTTTTCATTCGAGTTTATCCCAAGGAAAACCACAACTTATGAAGAAATTGACCTTACTCCAATTAGCCAAACTGAAAATATCTTAAACATTGATGGAACCCGCAATAAAAATGAAATATTTGAGTATTGGAAAAGAGGAATAAATAGTGTCTTAAACCTAAATACTATGTGAACTACCGGAAACTTCTTAAATTATATCGAACATAGTTTTTCTGACACTGTAACTGACTAGTATGATTCATTAAGTGAAGATGGTAAAAATACATTAAGAATAATGGAAACACCAGCTGCTATGTTCAAAAGTATGTGCACATAGATTGAAACTGAATTCATTGAAACTAAACTTGATTCCGAAGAAAAAGCAAGAGAATGGCAAAGAAATATTAATAACATAGAATTATAAGATATGAGATATCTAAAAAATTATATTGTTGAATTTAGTCAATATTATTACAAAATTGGGCATAATGAAATAACTCTTGGTATGTTCTATGACAAATTGCCATACCCTATAAATTCTATAATTAATGAAAAATACATGGCATGCCTTGAACGAATAGATGTCATTGATACTCTTGGTTATAGAATCTCTTATCTAAAAAAATGGGTTAATGGTTCTATGACAAATTGCCATACCCTATACCGACTGAGACCTTTGCTTTCACCATGATCATGAAGGACTCCCTCAAGGCTACGGTCTTGCCTAGATGAATACATATATATAAAATTATTAAAGATCAATTGGGAGTAAATTTATGACCATTGATTGATGCATTAGCGTTAAATTGACATCATTAGCCAGCTAATTAGTAAAATTGTGATTGATGATTTGCCTTCTCTTTTAGCAGCCTAGCATTGTTATTCCCATTGTTGTAGTTAATTAGTTGGCCTCATACGAGCCAAAGAATAGATTTGTACTTTAACACGCTATCTCACGCGAATGCTCTTTGGACTGAAAGCATGAATGCTGCAAAGACTCTTATAGTTTGCGCAATAAATCAATAGGAGAGCTGCTGAGATTCGAAGTACAAACCTCTCGATTAGAAAGGGTTTGACACCGTGTTCAATAGCTATCTCATCCAAAAACTTAAGCTAATAGTTAAATGCTTAGGAATAGCTTTATACTTTAACACTGCCTTATATAATTGCCACGTCAACAAAAGTTCCAAAATTTTGGAACTTGCATTTTATCACTTTTCCAACAAATGGAACTCAATTTTAATCATCCAATAAAAATATTTTTCATGGACACACTTTATAACACACAACCTATTTTTTTAATCATTTAAAAATTATATATTACTTCAAAAAAAACAAAAAAATAATAAAAAATTCACAAAAACTAGCACGGGAGGGGGATCACACTGGCGTGGTGACACGCGTGCCCCCCTTCAATTTTCCTTGCTGCCAGCTTCTTCTTGCCATGCATCTTCCATGCGGGCCCCACATTTTTCACGCGAGGCAACCGCTGGGAGTGCTCTTATGTTTGGATCAAAACAACTTGACTTAATGTCAGCCTCAACCATGCATGGTTGTCGAATTAACATGATTTTCTTTGTTTCTTTTCCCAATGAATTAATGTCATTCGTTAGATATTAGGACAAATGAGATGAAATATTATTAACAACTCTCACGGATAGTAATTTTACTCAAATTGTCAATGAGTCTTACATGAGATTGTTTTATGCAAGATGTATTATAAGAGATATTCTTTTATGATGATTTTTAATAATAATTGGGGTTATTAATATCCCATTTAAGAGTAATTGTAATAAAAATCATTGTTGGATATACTTTTACTTATTCCTGAATTAAGAAGTCACTTTAAATCTTTAGAAAGTCATCTCTCAAGGGGCATCTTTTACCCACACATGTCAGTTTAAAAGATTTGATACTTGTTTCTCTTAAACAAGGTTTTGGATTCGAGTCCCATGAATTGAGAAAATTCTATGATGGGAGCGAGATTTTATTCTTTTATGGGTCAATAGTAACTTGACTTTGGTAAAAAGGAGTATATATATATTATATATAATAACTCTTATATGCGATGGTCTCACATAATAATTTATGACATGTCAACGCTTGATGCATAAATAGGCCAATGTTTTATTCAGACATTTTAAAATATTGATAATATATAGAATTTCCAACTATTATGCATTCTAATTTGAAAATACCATTACTATAAAATTGAAGTATGTGTTTATATATTCGAGTCATACAATCTTCGCCCAAGCATATAGGGCTGAGCAAGATCGGGTACCCGGTCCATTTTCATGGAACCGGTTTCGGTCCAGGTTGGAATCGGGCCTAAGATTTTTTGAACTGGTCCTAGTCCTGATTGGGATCGAGTCTAGAACTGGGTACCCGATTTCTAATTTGTTCCTATTTGTTTTATTTCATTTCATTTAAATTTTTGCCTTGTGGTTGTGACTTTGTCAGAGAACCAGTAAACTCAACATACTACCTAATCGATCGTTTAAAATCAAATGTAATAGAATGGCAGCTAGACATTTACCATGCATTAAAGTCCTATTGCTTAGCTAATAAATAATATTTCATTTCATCCAAGCATAAAAAAATTATCTTCTTATATTATTATATATTAACAAAAAGATTTTATAATATCAATGTATAGCTAGAAACTATGGTTGCATCTATCGTAAGAACAACATCTGATGTCAAAGTAACCAGATAACTCATACATTTTAAAAAAATTATTTGGATCGGGTAATCGGTCCAATTCCGGTTCCAAGTTTTCAAGACCCGAGTCCGGGCACGATTGCAACTGGTTATAGGATTTCGAATAATCCAGTTCTGAACCCAGTTTAAATATGGACCCGACGGGTTCGAACCGAATCTGAATTCAGATTCAGAATTGGATATTCGATTTTTTTGCTTAGCCTGACATGCACATATATTATGTGTGGTCTAAGATACTGGTTGGATCTCAAATTTCATTGATTGCAAGGTCTGCAATTATACATTCCATTTTACCATCAGTAAAGTTCTCCAGCTGAGAAAACATTACCAATCTACCGTCTACGTACGAGCGGTTCACACCCATTGGGCATTTACCCGAGCATGGTCCACAGCTAGTGGTAAAATAGTATTTTATATATATACATATATGAGATGACTCTAGTAGGATGAGATTTTGTATAGGATGAGTTGGATGAGGTTATCAGTATTGATCAGCTATTATTTCAGTGATCGTTAGTAATACCTTGATGATCAACA
Organism: Selenicereus undatus; assembly: GCA_017589665.1. NCBI lineage: Eukaryota > Viridiplantae > Streptophyta > Magnoliopsida > Caryophyllales > Cactaceae > Selenicereus > Selenicereus undatus. The sequence continues at coordinate 4,289,366 of JACYFF010031959.1, forward strand.
TATCTTGAACAAATTTTCAAAAGTTGCTTTAAATGTATGTTGATCACCAGGGTAATACTAACAATTACTGAAACAATATCTACTAATCACTATATTGATCACCTCATCTTAGTAGTAATAAGTAGCTATTGTGTTAGTGATCGTTAGTATTACCTTAGTGATTAACATATCTTGAATAAATTTTCAAAGGTTGCCTTAAAGGTATGTTGATCACCAAAGTAATACTAACGATCACCGAAACAACAGTTACTGATCACCTCATCTTACTCACCCTACCCAAAACCTCATCCTACCAGAGTCAATCTCTCTCTATATATACTCTCACATCTTATTGCACATGTTAATATTTTATGATTTACATATGTGGCATGCCGTCTAATCGTTTTTTAAAATATTTTCTCTCCATTAAATGGTAATTCCCTTTAAAAAATTAAACACTTGATACTTACTACTTCCTCCATTTCATATTTATTGTCAACAGCATCATCTTTTTCTTGAAAAGAAAAAAAATTTCTCTAGTCCCACAATATTATCAAAGTTAACTTTTTTCTCAAAAATTATCAATATTTTCTATTTCAAGAATATGAATACATTTAGTGCTTATTTTTGCAAATTTTCTAAATATGATCATGAATATAAGATAGAGGGAGTACTAATTAGAAAAGGAAAAATAAACAATTCTTATGTAATCCATGAGATATTGATCGTTGTGGTTATGAAATGAATGAGAAGATCTAATTGTTTTTTAAGAAACTAAATTAATTCTTTCTAATTGTCTACT
>JACYFF010031959.1:4308093-4321600 GCA_017589665.1 Selenicereus undatus
GCAACAAATTAAGATTGCTCTTTGTTCTAACTTCTTCCCATTACTCTTAATTCTATTAGTAGATGCGTCTATGTGCACTGAATGGTTGGGGTTTTGTGTCAAACTCTTCTTCTTGATTATACTAGTAATCTATTTTTCTCCATATTCTATGTCTTAAAGGTGCCTATATATCTTTATAAAAAGTAGACTTCCTGGTGTGATTTTGTTCCATGTGTCGGTTATCTGCCACAATGTTTCTCGTACTCACTGATGTAGACAATTTGAAAGCATTAGGCTAGGCTTCAATTATCACTATAGTCTCTTGAAAGTAAAATTTGGATCAAGAGATGATTTAATGGTGTTTGGGAAGAAACTTGCTTAAATAATGGGGATGTCTGAACTTAACTATGACTAACGTATCAATCGGTCATACGCACTAATGTTCTCCATTTGAGGACCTGCATGAAGGTCGACCTCGGGTGTTTTTTCCAAGGAAGGTCCATTTGACACTCAAGTCAGTCTCAGGAAGAATTTGGAAAGCAAATATAGCGAACAAGGAACAAAAAGTGAGAATTAGAGAGAGAGAATTGGTGAGATTATCAAGTTGTCCAAACTGAAAAATACAAAGTGAAAGAATCAAGCTCCCCCAATTGGAAAAAGTTGGGGTACTTATAGCCTTGAGGTTGACACTAAGGCTTTGTTTGGACCTTGAAAAATTTGGTGGAAAGAAAAAAAATTGAGAAAGTTACTTTTTTTCTTGTTGTAGAAGGCAAAAATTATGCAACCAATCAAATGATGCCACGTGTAAAAAATGGACCAACTATAAAGTGCCGTGTGTCATGTTGACTTTGGTGGACCCGCTTGGTCAAAATTAAGTGCAGCCAATCAAAAGCCGCCACGTGTCGTCGATGATGCAGAAATTAGTAATTATTTTCTTTATTAAAAAACAAGAAAATAATTACTGGGCCTAGGCCCAAAATATGGCTCTAACCCTAGCCGGTAGAGCCTATAAATAGGGGTCATCTCCTTTCATTTAAATCATTCAGCATTTGCAGAATTCAGAGCTCAGACGGCAAGAAGCATCCAGCTACCAAGCGAGAAGGATCAAGACTTGCAGAGTTTTAGAAACCATAATTAGCCACTTGCAGATCAAAATCAAGAGCAACCTTCAGAGTTCTTCAGCTGATTTGCATCAACCGAGATCAAGCATCAAGCCCTCGTAATACTCAAGTCATTAGGAGATCGAATCAGAGGATAATTTTTATTGTATTAAATTCAGAGATTGTACCTACACACTACATCAATACAAAATTAAATTTGTTTCTGAATTTCTTGTCTTTATTTTAGACTCGAAATTTGTGTTTACAAATTTTTGGCACGCCCGGTGGGACAACTCTGCCTCTCATCTCTTTCTCCTAACAGCAAACAATACATTCCTTTGAAGATAACATGGCCCCTAAGAACGCTATTAATAAATCTTCAAGGAAAGCTATCCGATCTGCATCGCAAGGATCAACAACTGCTAGTGCTGCATCTGGTGGTGTCATGACCAGAAGTATGATAAAAGCTGCTACCACTATCATCGGAGAGCAATCAATTGTGGCTGCACCATCACAGTCACATAAGATCCAAAACCTCGGCTCCAAGGTATCTGATGGAGTCAATCAAATCGCTTCAAATATTCTGAAGCAAAAATCTGTTGCTGGCTTCATCATGCCACAAACAATTCCGCGTGGGATGGATGAACTCCAAACCCACACCAACCCTGCATTCCAACCCTTCAATTCTGAAGATGATGATTATTCGAGCAGTGATTCCTCTTTGGCATCCTCAAATGGGTCACTTTCCTCGCAAACTGAAGGTGAATCATCCGACACTGTCATCATGCCAGTTATGGTGACAGGGGCTACTAACTTTGAGGAACAACTGGCGAGCATGAAAGCTACCTTGGATAGGCTCTCCAAAGAGAGTGCAGAAAAGGACGCCCAAATCAAACGCCAAAATGATCAAATTGTTGAGCTGATGAAGAAGTTGGAAAAGAAGTCCTCTGAAGCTTCCAACAAAGGTTCAGGTACCGAAGAGTCTGATAAAGAGTCCAGCCACAGCGAAGAATCTGAGGACGAGCGCAAGGGAAGAAAGGACCGCTCTTTAGGCTCAATGTCTGTTGAGCAAATTCAGAGCTTAATAGCAAATGCGGTCAAGGCTCAGTTGGGAGGAGGATCTCACAAGACCCACCTGTATACAAAGCCTTATACGAAGAGGATTGATGCTCTTCGCATGCCACATGGCTATTAGCCTCCCAAGTTCAACCAGTTCGATGGCAAGGGCAACCCCAAACAGCATATTGCCCACTTCATTGAGACATGCAGTAATGCTGGCACAGAGGAGGATCGGCTGGTGAAACAGTTTGTTCGTACCCTAGAAGGGATCGCGTTCGATTGGTACACAGACTTGGAGCCAGAGTCCATTGACAACTGGGAACAAATGGAGCAGGAATTCTTGAATCGGTTCTACAGCACTCAACGTGTTGTTAGCATGACAGAGCTAACAAACACCAGACAGTGGAAGGACGAGCCGGTTCTTGATTACATTAATCGCTGGAGGTCCCTAAGTCTCGAGTGCAAGGACCGTTTATCAGAAGCTTCAGCCGTTGAAATGTGTGCTCAGGGTATGGAGTGGGATTTACTATACGTCTTGCAGATGAGTAAGCCAAGGACCTTCCAGGAATTGGCAACAAAAGCTCATGATATGGAGATAACGATCGCAAGTCGCCGTGGCAAGTCTTCTTCCTCGTCTGACGCTAGAAAGGACAAGGGTGAATTCAAGAAAAATCTCAAGTCCACTAAGTCTTCAAACAAAGAAGCCATGGCTGTTTCAACTGGGGAGCCGATTCGAATATCCGGAAAGCCCAAGTATGAAAACAAGAAGGGTGGATTCTCCAAGGATTCTGGAAAGAAGCATCCTACATTGAAGGAACTGCAGGAGAATAAATACCCATTCCCTGACTCAGACTTGTCAGGAATGCTTGATGATCTCCTTGAAAACGGGGTTATCCAACTTCCAAAACCAAAACGGCCCGAAGAAGCTGGAAGGGTTACCGACCCAAAATATTGTCGGTATCATAGGGTGGTTAGTCACCCTCTTGAGAAATGTATTACACTCAAAGAGCGTATTATGCAACTTGCCAGGGAGGGGAAGATAATATTGGATTTGGACGACACTGTTGAGACAAATCATATCTGCACTCAGCTAGAGTGTTCCTCATCGCCCTGGAAGCCAAAGCATACTCAACCTCGTGGTAGACTAAACACTGAATTGATTTCCTCAATTGGAGAGAAATTAATTACAATTCAATTTGGAAGTTTGGAGCCTGTGGTAGTTCCAATTCAATCCAAAGCTGATGTTGATGAAGAGGGATGGACTCTTGTCACTCGTCGGAGGCCAAGGAAACAAAGTCAAGTGCAATCACCGCCTCTCCGCCGCAAGAAGAAACAAGGAAGAAAGAAGAACCCTCGTCATTCAAAAGGAAAGAAGAAGACCAAGGACGTCAAAAGGCACGGAATTCTGCCTATTGACCTACTTGAGCAGGAGCCGCTTGTCCCTGTCACACTCGAAGAGTTTTTCCCAACAGGCTTCTTTGAGAAAGTCACAGTCAACATGACTTCATGTTCTGAGCTTGAAGAAGAGGAAGACGAAGGAAGTGACGGACAAGAGGAGTCTCCTAGAGTAGCTGATAAGACCTTAACTGTCTTGGAGGCTTTGCCAGCTCGCATGGGCTGGGAGCAAATATTTTGTCTGCCTGATGAGATGCGCCAGCATGTTGTTACTGCCTTACGACATCCAGAACTTTATGCTGATAAAATCAAGGATGCAGGAGCATCCACAAAAGACCCTGTTCAGTGTGCCTATTGCAACACCGCAATCACTTTCACTGACGATGATTTGTTGTTGGGATCTAAGCCCCATAATCGTCCTTTGTTTGTGACTGGTTACATTAAGGAGCAGAAAGTCAGACGCATACTCGTGGATGGAGGGTCAGCCGTCAACATCATGCCCAAGTCTACAATGAACGACTTAGGCATCACAGTGGAAGAACTGTCTAAGAGTCGAACGATGATTCAAGGCTTTAACCTTGAAGGTCAACGTGCAATCGACATGATTCGTGTTGAACTGATAATGGGAGATTTGACGACGTCCTCCATCTTCCATATAATCGATGCTAAGACTTCCTACAGGTTATTACTTGGGCGACCGTGGCTTCATGAGCATGGGATAGTGGCTTCCACTTTACACCAATGCCTTAAGTACTACCGTGATGGAGAGAAGAAAATAAGCGGGGATGTCAAGCCATTCACTAAGGCTGAGTCTCATTTTGCAGATGCAAGGTTCTTTGAAGAAGGTGCTGCACCTAAAGAGACCATGCCGTCAACCATTTCTTCCACAGGCAAAGGTGTCGCAAAGAAGGCCCCTCGAGTAACAAAAGATGGTGCTCCTAAGCAGCAGCTCGAGAAAGAAGCAGGCAAGCAAGGTAGCACCACTTCTTATATTGAGCAAGTTGCTAAACAAGCTGTCGCGTCAACAGGATCAATGCCACCAGTTTTAAGGTACATACCTAGGTTTCGCCGTAAGGAGGGCGAATCACCCTTTAGCGAGTGCACAAGCAGAAGCATTGAGAGTAAAGCTACTAAAAGGGATGACGGAGCTAGCATAATCACCTTAAAAGGAAGTGCAACAGTTCCAACGCTAAAAATGTGGCAGGCTAAGGTGAGTAGGCCCCCTATTTCCGGGTTTGTCGTTTCTTCTAAAGAAAGCGATGACTTGCCAAGTGCACGGACTAGGGAGGGATTTGATCCTAATGCATACAGGCTTATGGAGAGGGCTGGCTACGACTTTCAAAATCCAACTGCCTTAGGAAAGATAGCCGAAGCCAAGCCTCATGGCCTTACCGAAACTCAAAGAAAGATCCAAGAACAGGGAGGCTCAGTAGGTTTCTCTAAAGTTGGACTAGGTTTTACGCCACCGCAGCCAGTCAGAATCTCTGGTCGACGAAAGGACAAGAAGTTGGCAATTCAACACATCTCAGCTGAAGAAGTAGATGTGAGTGAAGATGAAAGTGCTTCACCCAACCCAAAGCCCTCTGTGTTTGATAGGCTACAATCATCAACTTCTAAAAAACGTCCGTTAGTATTTGCCCGTATAGGGAAAGGGAAAGATCACAGAAGCTCTGTTTTTAACAGAATCAGAGATCATCGGATCATCCCCAGCCAAAGCCTTCAGTTTTTGCCAGAATAGGAGCTGGTGAAAAGCCCTCGAACTCACGACTTCAGCACGAGAAAAGTTCTGCATTTAGTCGCTTGGGAGTAGTAAATGAAGTTCAAAGCTCTATCCCGTCTCGCATGAAGCGCTTCTCTAGTCTGGATGTTAAAACAGATGGTTCATTAAGAGTAAAGAGGCGTATTGTGATCTTCACAGGTCAGCAAAAAAACTCTGACTCTAACAAGGAAGCGAAGGAAGAAGAAGTTGTTTCTTCCAACCATATCACAATCCACGAATGTGATCACTCAGACTCAGAGATAGAGTTGGCAGAAACTCCTAAGACTTTCGAAGATGGAGGACAGGCTACAGTTGATGATTTGAAAGAGTTGAATCTTGGAACCGATGAAGAGCTTCGTCCTATCTACGTAAGTTCATCACTCACACTCGAAGAGGAAAAGCAATACTTGGAACTCCTATCAGAGTACAAGGACGTATTTGCCTGGAGCTATAAAGAAATGTCCGGGTTAGATCCAAAGGTCGCAGTCCACCGTCTATCTATCAAAAGGGGTATTCCGCCTAAGAAGCAGCCTCAACGACGTTTTCGCCCAGAGTTGGTACCGGAAACTGAAAAGGAAGTCAACAAACTCATAGAGGCAGGATTCATTCGCGAGGTCAAGTACCCAACATGGATTGCAAACATCGTGCCTGTCAGGAAGAAAAATGGGCAACTTCGTATTTGTGTGGACTTCCGGGATCTTAACGACGCTTGTCCAAAGGGCGATTTCCCGTTGCCTGTCACAGAGCTTATGATCGACTCAACCACAGGGCATGAAGCATTGTCATTCATGGATTGTACCGCAGGATACAATCAGATTCTGATGGCGCCCGAAGATCAAGAGGCCACGGCTTTCCGCACACCTAAAGGCATTTTTTGCTATAAGGTGATGCCCTTCGGACTTAAGAATGCAGGGGCAACATACCAAAGGGCAATGCAAACAATTTTTGACGATATGCTCCATAAGAAAGTCGAGTGCTATGTCGATGATTTGGTGGTGAAGTCCAAAAAGAGGCAGGACCACATACAAGATCTTCGTTCGATCTTCGAACGATTACGAAGATGTCAATTGAAGATGAATCCACTCAAGTGTGCATTTGGCGTCACCTCTGGAAAGTTCTTGGGTTTTATCGTTCATCACAGAGGGATTGAGATCGACCAATCAAAGATCAAGGCAATCCAGGAGATGCCTGAGCCTAAGAATCTCAGGGAGCTTCGCGGACTTCAAGGTCGCTTGGCATATATCCGAAGATTCATCTCAAATCTTGCAAGACGCTGCCATCCCTTTAGCCACCTTATGAAAAAGGGCGCACCGTTTGAGTGGGACGAATCGTGTCGTACGGCATTCGAGAAAATAAAGGAATACTTGACCCATCCTCCTGTGTTGGGGGCACCCATCCCTGGTAAGCCTCTTCGACTGTACATTGCAGCTCAGGAAAAGTCCTTAGGGGCACTGTGTGTACAAGAAGACGAGGAAGGGAAAGAAGTTGCCCTGTACTACTTAAGTCGTACATTGGTCGGCGCTGAACTGAAGTATTCCCCTATTGAAAAGATGTGCTTGTCGCTCATCTTTGCTATCCAGAAACTCAAGCATTACATGCAGGCCTATACAGTGCAAGTGATCTCCAAAGCTGATCCCATCAAGTACCTCTTGTCCAGGTCAATCTTAAATGGGCGACTGGCAAAATGGGCGGTCATCTTAAAACAGTACGATCTCGTCTATGTACCCCAAAGAGCGATCAAGGGGCAAGCGTTGGCAGATTTCTTAGCAGATCATCCCATTCCCGATGATTGGGAGCTAAATGATGATTTGCCAGGAGAAGGTGTGTTTTACATCGATATCCTCCCTCCTTGGGAAATGTATTTCGATGGCGCAGCCAGGCGTGATGGTGCTGGTGCAGGAGTGGTATTCGTTTCCCCCGAAAAGCACATTCTTCCATATTCATTTGGGCTCACTCAGTTATGCTCTAACAATGTGGCGGAATACCAAGCGCTTAACTTGGGCCTTGAAATGACTATTGAAATGGGGTCCACCGATCTCAACATATATGGTGACTCGCAGTTGGTCATCAATCAACTACTTAACGAATACGAGGTTAAGAAAGAGGACCTTGTCTCGTACCACAGGCAAGCATTACGCCTGCTAAATAAGTTGGACATGGTCAAGTTAGAGCACGTACCAAGGAGTGCCAACAAGATGGCTGACGCACTAGCAAGCCTCGCAGCCACTTTGGCACTGGGGGCAGAAGGAGAAATGACTATTCCAGTATGTAACCGTTGGGTTGTTCCGCTGGATGATGAAGACTCAGAGGAAGACGTCAACATGATCTGTGTTCTTGAAACAAATGCAGAAGACTGACGTCAACCAATAATTGAGTACTTGGAGCATGGAAAACGCCCGAGTGACCCAAGGCATAAGATAGAAATACAGCGGAGGGCTTCAAGCTTCCTTTACTACAACGGGACGCTCTATCGACGCTCCTTTCTCGGTCTTTGGTTACGATTCTTGGACACGGAAGAAGCAAAGCAAGCGATGGAGGAGGCTTATTCAGGTGTGTGTGGAGCACACCAATCAGGGCCTAGGCTACATGATCGCATTAAAAGGATGGGCTATTACTGGCCCACTATGGTGCAAGATTGCATAAATTATGCAAAAAGGTGCGATGCTTGCCAGTTTCATGCTAACTTCATACATCAACCTCCCGAACCTCTCCACCCAACAGTTGCATCTTGGCCATTTGAGGCATGGGGGCTTGATGTCGTTGGACCAATCACGCCTAAATCATCTGCTAGTCACTCCTACATCCTAGCTGCCACTGACTACTTCTCTAAATGGGCGGAAGCAATCCCGCTAAGAGAAGTCAAAAAAGAAAACGTGGTCGACTTCATAAAGACACACATTATCTATCGGTATGGTGTGCCAAGGTACATTATCACCGATAATGGAAAGCCCTTCTTCAACAGCCTGATGACTAGCCTCTGCGAGAAGTTCAAGTTCGCTCAACATAAGTCTTCCATGTACAACGCCCCTGCAAACGGCCTGGCAGAAGCCTTTAACAAAACACTTTGCAACTTACTCAAAAAGGTTGTCGCAAAGTCTAAACGGGATTGGCATGAAAGATTGAGGGAAGCTCTTTGGGCATATCGAACAACGTACAAGACGCCAACACAGTCGACCCCATTCGCTTTGGTCTATGGAGTGGAAGCCATTCTACCGTTAGAGCTTCAAATCCCATCACTTCGCATCGCCATACAGGAAGGTTTGACGGAAGACGAAAATCACAAGCTTCGCTTAGCTGAACTGGAGGCCCTTGATGAGAGAAGACTTATGGCACAACAAAAGCTAGAATGCTACCAAGCCCGTCTATCAAGAGCGTTCAACAAAAAGGTTCGACCGCGATCTTTCCAAGTCGGAGACCAGGTGTTGGCAGTAAGAAGACCGATTATTGTCTCCCACAAATCTGGAAGCAAATTCACCTCCAAGTGGGATGGTCCATATGTGGTCAGAGAAGTTTACACAAATGGAGCCTACAAGATAGTTGGTGCTGATGGAGTGCGCATAGGACCCATAAACGACAAGTTCTTGAAGCGCTATTATCCTTGAAATAGAATGTTGTAAAGCTCCTAAGTAAGAGCCTAAACTGCTTGTTCTTTCAAGTTAAATTCATTTGTAATACTCCTGACCCGCAAGAGTCTAAACTGTGAACGGTAAAACAAAACAAATAAAGAATGTTATGTTTTTGAACTACGTATGGCTTGATCCTTTTACTTCCAACTTATTCAGGCTTCGAGCCGTAGAAATCCTATGCAGACCCCGATAAATGCTAGCCAAAGCAGAAATTGAGAGGTTTAGACATTCCCCGTGAGCCAGCTTGCTTGCAGCTACAAACACAACTGGGCGAATAAGGCACACTGCTTCAGTTGGTAGCACAAAGGAGCACAGCCAACAGGAAATGAGGGCAGCAAGGTAAGTCTCTTCAATTAGGGTCTCAGGAATGTTAAGCATCACAAAGGGCTCCTTCTCTCTCTTCGTTCGCCCTGTTCGAGGAGCAATCATGCCAGACGAACATGATGTGTTTGTTGGAGCTTTAACTCGCTTTCTGTTGTCGCGACTGGGGGGAAGTGTGTAAATCTGCCGCCCTCGAAACCAGAAGCGTATCCCTTCGGAAGCAGTAAGTTGAACGATGCCATGAACATCCTGGCATAGTCTGTGGAATGCATAGAAGAGGAACGTACAAGTCGCTGGAATACCACTGTCTCCACGTCCTGCAGAAAGGAGTTCTCTGGCGGATGGAATGACTTCTTCATAGTAAGCACCGTCAGCGGGAAGTCCACCTATAGTCCGTAAATCCCATAAGGAGATTGACATATCGCCGCTCTCTGTGCAAAAGGTGCTGGTAGTATGGCACCACAGTTCGCAGAATGCTTTGAAGACGGTAAGACTCATGTCATAGGAGAATAAGGATGCATACAGTCCGTCGTAAAGGCTCCATCCCTTAAGTCTGTCTTTGTTGCGACCAAGAACGTCTTCAAGCCATTCCCAATAGCACGGTATGAAGAAGTTGTCGGAGAAACAAGGTGAAAAACTGCCCCAGGATAATGTGCCATCCATGATACGATGTCGAAGTAAGGGTATTGCTCCTTGAGAAGGGGTTGAAGATGCAAATAATGGCGAGCTAAGCTTCAAGACTCTCAAAGTCGAGATGACTCCGTCTGATCTTTGTATTTCGCGGGTAGATTCCACACTCCAGCATGAATTTGCAAGGTAGTTATGCAGTAAAGAGCGTCTGGACGGTAGCGGTGTTGGCACATCTATACGGAGAGTCACGCCTTCTTCAATTGGATCGTCTTCTCTGTCCAGGATGGTAAGAGTTGGCTTCTTGGGATCGGATGACGAGTCCAGGAAATGCACCATGGTTAAGGAAGAGATTCAAGTCGACCCCAATTAGATTAAGTGAGGGAGTCGTCTGCGAAGAATCGAATCTACGGGGAGAAACGATTCCTCGTCTTAGAAGTCGACCTCACTTCACGATCTAACTGGAGGAGTCGTGGCTGGAAGGAAGAACGGCAAGTCGACCCCAATTAGATTAAGTGAGGGAGTCGCCTGCGAAGAATCGAATCTACGGGGAGAAACGATTCCTCGTCTTAGAAGTCGACCTCACTTCCCGATCTAATTAGAGGAGTCGTGGCTGGCAGAAAGAAGTTTAAGTTGATTCAGCAGCTTCCTGAAAAAAAAAAAATAAGTTCTCCAATAAAAAGCCAAAAAAAAAGGTAAAAAAAAAATTCACCCAAAAAAAAGGGGGTGAAAAAAAAAATCACTAAAAAAAAAAAAGAGAAGGGGGGGCAGTCGTTATAAAAAAAAAGAAGCGAAATTACGATTAGGTGTTGAAAAAATGCGAAATTACGATGAGGTGTTAGTCTCATTCGGGCCAACACTCTAAAGTAATTTTACACCAAATTGTTAAAAGCCGCTGACGACGCTGCTCTCCTTTCTCCCTCTTCTCCATCTCGCATGGCTGTCCCTCTTCTCTCTCTCTCTCTAGAGTCGACTGTGGAGGTTCTGAAAGGAAGAGCAAACTGAGCTTCAATTCAAGCAAGCAGAATCGAAAAAAAAAAAAAAAGGGGAAGAAGAGACGATGAATTGACAGCAGTGAGAAAGGCCAATTTATAGCAATTGTCAGAAAAATTATTGATAGAATTTTATCCAAATTTGTTGATAGAATTTCATCCAAATTTGTTGATAAAATTCTATCCTTTCGGATTGTTGATGGAATTTTATCCAAATTGTTGATAGAATTTTATCCAAATTTGTTGATAAAATTCTATCCTTTTGGATTGTTGATAGATTTTTATCACAAGTTGTTGATAAAATTTTATCACAAATTTACAAGCAGAATTATCTTTAAAAAAAAATCAGCATGGATTATCTACCAAGTCGGCAAGTTATTTGTCTAAAAAAGGGGAGGCGGCCCAAAAAAAAAAAAAAAACTCCAATTTTCAGCATCTTTCAATTTTTCGAGACTCAACCGCTTCAAACACTCAAAAATTCGTGTACGCGGCTGACTCTCGAGGGGGCATTTGTAGAAGGCAAAAATTATGCAACCAATCAAATGATGCCACGTGTAAAAAATGGACCAACCATAAAGTGTCGTGTGTCATGTTGACTTTGGTGGACCCGCTTGGTCAAAATTAAGTGCAGCCAATCAAAAGCCGCCACGTGTCGTCGATGATGCAGAAATTAGTAATTATTTTCTTTATTAAAAAACAAGAAAATAATTACTGGGCCTAGACCCAAAATATGGCTCTAACCCTAGCCGGCAGAGCCTATAAATAGGGGTCCTCTCCTTTCATTTAAATCATTCAGCATTTGCAGAATTCAGAGCTCAGACGGCAAGAAGCATCCAGCTACCAAGCGAGAAGGATCAAGACTTGCAGAGTTTTAGAAACCATAATTAGCCACTTGCAAATCAAAATCAAGAGCAACCTTCAGAGTTCTTCAGCTGATTTGCATCAACCGAGATCAAGCATCAAGCCATCGGAATACTCAAGTCATTAGGAGATCGAATCAGAGGATAATTTTTATTGTATTAAATTCAGAGATTGTACCTACACACTACATTAATACAAAATTAAATTTGTTTCTAAATTTCTTGTCTTTATTTTAGACTCGAAATTTGTGTTTACACTTGTTTTTGACTTAGAGAAAATCACAAAGAAAAAAAATATGGAGGAAAGTTAGGTGGAAAATTTGTATAAACAAGTGATAAAATTTTCCTCATAAAATTGTGAAGAAAGTTTGAGGAAAATTCTCAACCTTCTCCAATCTCACATCACTTAGATGACATCAATATGATTTAAGTAGCTCGTCAATATTCAAATTTTTCATCGAAATTCTTATATTTTTTCCTCAATCCAAACAAGAGAAAAAAACTCATTTTCTCTCTACTTTTTTTTCCTTCACATTTTTTTTCCTTCAACTTTTCTTTTCATCAAATTTTCTAAGGATCAAACAGAGCCGAAAGGATAGGAGAGTAATTTTCCTGTTAAAGATGTCAAACTACCAGTGTGCCCCTCCAACCTCGTTATGTCAACATGCAATCAACTAGGGCCCTTATTAACTTAATCGGCGCCTCATGTCGCCTTTTTATTGAACGGAGCATTATACATCCCAATCAAATGGTTAGAAACATTGTTTCCTAATTGTGACTTTAGGTGTTGATTTGTTCTATTTTAATCTCATCAAAAATCAACAAAATGTATTTTGGACAATGCTTGGAGTGTGAACCTATAGAAAAGTTGGAATTTGGAGCGTGTAATTTCAAATTAATAGCGTAAGCAATGCCTTTCCTGCTTTGAGAATAGGCTTTCATATGGAAAATGTATCCCATTATGTCGGGACAAATCATTCTTCAAGCTAATTGTCTACTTTTTCACGTGTTTAACGTTACGCCAACAAGGAGTTGAAAGACGACAAATACCAATTAGAATATTCTCATTCTCTTTTCAATGTAATTTACTTCAAGCTAATTGTCTTGTTTATGGTTCAAGTTTGTTGTCAAATTTGCGGTTCTACTTAAAACAAAGACCATTTTTTTCATTGCTCTGTTTGCCACCTCATGTTTTCGTCAAGTCAGTTGCCATCCGACTCGGTGTTGTTATAAAAGCGTTAAATATAATATCAGAAATATAAATTGCTAGTGCGTAAGTTTAAGGTACGGATTATTATCATCCACCTTTCCCAAAATACAATATTTTTTCATCTAAAAATTCTTTTTCTTTTTTAAATGAAAATTCTTAATACCTGAGAAGAGAATATGACTTCTAACTCATCTCGAGATGGAAAAAATCACATCCCTTAAAAATTAGGACGACTTAGTACCCTAAGTATCAAGTTTTATATATCAATTAAAACCCAACCAAATACAAATCGTAAACTCCCAACCAAACACGTACCCCTGGACTCTCATGCAGCGTCCCTGCGCGGCGTTTAGTTGCAATCCCCGTCACTTGGGGCCATACAGGAGGATTGGAGGCTGTCATGCCTACATCATTCTTTTCGATCGGCAATCCCCCTTGCTTGGAGTTTGAGGGTCTAACATCTGTTGCATGCAGTCATCATTTATGCATCAACATAATTTGCGCTGTTGCCTGAAATTTTGAGGCACGTAATACATGTCCAAGGAGTACATATATATAAAGACTCTTACATAGAAAAAG
>JACYFF010031959.1:4331291-4343864 GCA_017589665.1 Selenicereus undatus
GCTCTCAATCGTTTATTGGACTCCAGATCACTGACTGCCTTCTCCTTCATAGCCAAAAGCTCAGACTTCCTTATCTCAGCGGCCTTCACTTCTAGATTATCTGCTTCTATGCTACTCTTTTGAAGATCCTTGTACACTGACTTCAGCTGGGATTTGACATCACCGAGTTTCCATTCAGTCGTTAACCAGATATTTGTGGATTCGTCATTGATTAACCAACGAAAGCATTACATAAAATAAAATGAGCACTGGGGATATACAGATCCACCAGCTATGGCTACTAACAGCATTATTAGCATAAAGCATAACTCGAGCACAAGTTGCAGTCAGCATAACCAGGGCATCTGTTCACAAAATGCCGAAGTTCAAATGGACAAATTTTTCATGAAGAACACAGTACAGACTACATAGGCTTACTGAGTAATTTCATAATGCTAATTAATACCATTAATATTTTGTGATTAAAATGATTTTCCATTCAATCAAACGCAAGCTGTATAATGACAATCGAGTTTTGACAACATACAATGGCTGAAGGCAATCTTTTTTCAGTCGTTTCATCGATCCAATTATGATCGAAATGTGAACATTTTCTAAAACCGACCTGAAATGAAAAAAGGGCAGCTCGGTGCACAAGCATCCGACGTTCATGCAGGTTCCACGGAAAGGTCGCACCCCAAGGGATGAATTGTAGACCTGAAATGAAGTAGAACTAAATTTTTTCCAGAAAGAACAAAAAAATCCACCATGGTTTTGAATATTGTCCAATTTATCGCATTCGAATTCAAATTTTCATTGCCACCTACTGATGTAACATGTATCGAGTAAGAAGCTGAAATACATAAAATTTAATTGCAAATAAGAAATTGCAGATTGCTCAAGCTTGATTTACTTTCGGGGGGGAAAAAAACAACAAATTACCTGATCGCGACGTCTTCTCAATTCCTCCACTCGGTCACGAATTTCAACAGCAAATGTCTCAGCCGCATTCTTAAATTCCTCCATTTCAGAGCACTTGCAATCGTAATAACTTTCTCTCTCCTCGTCCATTCGTTCAAGATCCTCCACCTCAACTCTCAAATCCCTAATGATTTGAATCTGATATCAATCGCAAACCAAAATGCAATTCAGATTTGATGAACTAAGAGACAATTTAACCTGAACTGCTGCGCAATGCTCTGATACTTGCGTTCAAGAAATCCGATCTCCGATTTGATCGATGAAAATTTGAAATTCTGTGATGCGAGCTGGTGGTCTAACAGCAAGCAGCGTTGCTCCAGTGAACCGATATGAGCGAGTTTTGCTGATAGCAGAAGTGATTTGTTCTTTTGCAGAAGTTTCTCTTCCTAAGTACAGTTGATTGTTGGTTCCCTTTTAGACACACACAGTCCACAGAGAGAGAGAGAGAGAGAGAGAGAGAGAGCGAGAGAGATGAAAGCGGAGAGGAAGACCTGGAGAAGAGAGAGCCTCTGGTTGCGGGTGTTCTCCATGTCTCTTAGTCTTTCTCTGAAAGCTGATTGAAACGCCATTGTCGAAAGCTTCGCTAAAACTACTTTTCTCCAATCTGGATTAGCAAACAATCTGGACTTATCAATCTGAGCATTCATTAATCATTGCTTAGTCTGAATTTCTAAAATGCGCGCGATTTAAAAAGCAAAACTTATAATAATTCAGGTTTTTTTTCTAAACCTTGTAAATGGATCATTCAGTTCGCGTATTGATCAAATTAAATTTGGATCGGATCATGTTTTGGGTTAAATGACATTTCAGTTTGTCGGATCGGATGAATTCGGTTCAGGTCGACTTCAAGTCAACCGATTTTGGTCCAATATGTTTGTCATGCAAAAATAATCAACTTTGTAGAAACTTTCGAGCCAAGTATGATTCCGTTCGAATCAATTCTAATTTCGGGTCTATTTTTAAATGAACCTATTTCGGATGTCGGATCGGATATAGATCTAGGTTGTTCGCTTTGAATTTCGAGTTTCGGATCAATTTGCTAGGTCTAATTTTTACCCCTTCATTAAACAAAATAATGTAGATCCATAAATAGTAAAGGAAAGGCACTATAAGTCTATAACCTATTGTTTTGAACAAAGAGAGATGAGCTTCAATTCAAGCCTTTCACAAAGGACAGATGCATTTTTCCAACTACCAAACGCATTTACAAGTTCAAATATGTTATCTACATATCGACATTATTATATTAATGCTAGGTCTGTTCTTTTTGTGGGTAAATTAGAGATGATAAAAAAGTGAAGTGAGTTGAAGTAGATTGAGGTAGGTTAAGGTAGATTGAAATGGGTTGAATTTTTTTATGTAATAAATTAAACTTGGTTAAAATAGAGTAAATGGATTGAAATAGGTTAAATTGGGTTAAAGTGGATTGAAATTGATATTTTGGAAATTGACCCACGAAAAGAACAATGCCTACTGACCTATAAGTATTTCATTCAAATTGTGCTGTTTTTTTTGTCCTTTTCATTTATTACACTATTAACGTTGTTCTTATTCAGTCTCTATGGAATGCAGCCTGATAATGTAGTTAAATTACTAAGCGTATATGATCTTTTTACGTGTACGCAATATTCTGAGTGTACAATAATACTATTCAATATGCTTGATGATATAATTTTTGCAACTTTTGAGTATTCTTAGATGCAGTAGTGTGTACTCTCTTTATTCTATTTGTGTTGTCAAATATTAGAAATGAGCAAAAATAAGCACAATGCTATTGCTTTAATGGTTTATGATCTAAATTCTTTTTCCAACCTACAAATTAAACTTTGACCAAGCCAAAAATAAAAAATAAAAAAAATTGAACTTCACTTAAATGGGAAGAGGACATTGGATGCATTTGACAACAAGGAGCTCGCATATTTATTGGCCACATCTATGAAACCCAAATAATGTTTTAACAGTTAGTTTTATGTGAGACCGTCTCATATAAGACATATCATGAAATGAAGATTTTTATAATGACTTTCAATAATAATTGAAGTGATTAATAATGTATTTAGGGGTGACTGTAATAAAAGTCACTACTGGATGTACTACTTAGTCATCTCTAATTTAAAAAGTCAGTCTAAAACATATTAGTAATCACTGCAATTCTTAAAAGAGTCAACTCTAACATAATTCATCTCACAATAACTCTTATATGAGACAATCTCACTCAAAAATTTATATGTGAACATAAGCCCAAAATGAATAATATCCTATAATGCCCAACTAATTAATTAAAGCGGATGAGTCCTGCAACCAAACAAATTGACTGCTAACTTTCAGCTGTACGTTTTTTATCCCATAAAATATTTCATGCCATTTCCTTTACTTTTATCTTAAGTAAGCTTCAATTTCAAATGCAACCTAAGTATAAGTATATATATATATATATATATATATATATATATATATATATGTACACACACACACACACACATATATATATATATATAATTTATAAGTTTTGACATCCTTGTACTATTCAATCATACCATTTTTTCCTAATTTAATATGTGTATTATACATTTTAAGTGAAAAACAAGCCACCTTTTAAATATCTTGTAATAAGACATTTATCATTGTGCTATATATATATATATATATATATATATTGTTGTATATGTGTGTGTGTGTGTGTGTGTGTGTGTGTGTGTGTGTGTATAGAAAATTAAGTGGTTGCGTAGTTGGAAAGACACAAAAGCCAGTCCAACGCAGACCGAACACCTCATCTTCTATCCACTTGAAAGAAGATCTAACTTTTTAAAGTAAATCGAGTGAGGGAAAAGAGCAAAGAGCTTTTTAGAACAAAGGAGAGCTTGCTGTTTTTTGTGATGATTCAACACACATAATCCATCACACTTTTATAGTGGCACAAATCCTCTAATGAAATCTCCCAACTAATAAGGAGATTAAGGCAATCTCCTTGTAATTGCTACAATAATGTACAATTATGGCCATTAACTTTTGTGACCGTTACCGGTCAACAGCTCCCCCTCGGTCACAATAACCATCAATCTCATATGTCTCTACCAACAATTAGACCTAGCAAATGGGTCATTCGGTTCCGGTACGGGTCGGGTCAAGTTCGGGTTAAGTGTCATTTCGGGTCGTTTCGGTTTGGGTCGGGTATGGTTCGGGTTAGGTCGATTTCGGGTCAACCAATTTTTAGTGAAATACGCTTGTCATGCCAAAACAAGCAACTTTACTGAAAAATTCGCGTCGAGTATGATTCGGGTCGGGTCAATTCGGGTTTCGGGTCCACTTTCGGGTGAGCATATTTCGGGTGTCGGGTCGGGTATGGGTCCGGGTCATTCGGTTTGGGTTTCGGGTCTCGGGTCAGTTTTGTCAGGTCTACCAACAATCATCCCTCACGCATTATACTGAGAATTGGACGTGTGACAAAAAATAATACCATTAGTACTATATCAAGTTACCATCTAACTGACATAGAACCTACACGAAACACCAATACCCCGAACCATTCAAAAATATCACCAATGGCATATACGGTCCCTTTATGCCTGATATATCAATTGATTATATACTAAATATAATCGCCCGGGGCTTGATATGGTGACGAAGAAATGATTCTTCCTTAGACAATTAAAATAATCCATCTTAGCATGACTGCTTTCCTAATGTGCTCCGCTTGATCGTATACATCTTGGCCCTTGGATAACACATTAAGGTAGCAACATCAAACTTCGACATCATATTATAACTCTAAGTCAATGGGTATCGCTAATGAGGGTCACACAGTGATAAGGAAAGGGAACTCACTTACCACTCATTAAATAGGTCGACTTTCAACACACACAGTATGATAGTGTGCCATGGCATAGCTCCCCCTAAAATTGGGGATGTCACTCTTCTATGTCATGCGAATCACAGGCTTGGCTTTTACCCCCCAAAAAAAAAACCAACCTGAGTTACCAGACTAACATACCCAATGTTAATCTTAGTACTCAAGATTCGGCTATAAGGCTTCGATATGAAAACTCATTTCATATTCGACTCCCTCTGAGTCTCATCTTAGACTGACTAAGGCAACTATATTTTCCATTCATACACTCCTAGTATGAATAATCAATATTGCACACTAAATGCTAATATGATTAAGTCTTATCCTGCCCGCTACTCAAGCTTCAGGGTGATTACCTGTATAACTAGACCAATTAGAAGTCTGGTGACATAATAATATGTCTTATAATGTACTTGTATATTTATGAACAGTTGAAAAAGAAACATCATTCTTTATTTCCTAAATAATTAATACAAGTAATGTCCATCATACACTTAGATACATCCAAAAACTAAGTCCTGCGAAGACCTAAGCTCATCACATGAGTTTTACAAGCGTCCCTAAGAATAGGCTTGGTTAAAGGATCTACTATCATTCTACTTGTAGATACATACTTAATTGCAATTTCTTTCTCTTTTATAGCACTTCGTATAAAATGATAACGCCTCTTAATATGCTTAGTCTTCCTGTGGAACTTTGGATCTTTTGCAAATTGGATAGCATCATTATTGTCACATAACATTTCTACAGGATCATTAACCACGGGTGTGAGATCAAGATCTTGTAGAAAACTCCTTAGCCATATCGCCTCTTAAGTGGCAAGACAGCAAGCAACATACTCTGGTTCCATAGTTGAAAGTTCTATGTAGTCTTGTTTCTTACTGCACCAAGATAGCGCTCCCCCGCCTAGGGTGAACAGATATCCTGAGGTAGACCTAGATTCATCCATATCACCACCCCAATCAGCATCTGTATATCCTCTCAGCTTAAGATCGTCACCTTGGTAGCAAAGGACCAGGTCTCATACCACGCAAGTAACGAAAGATCCTTTTGACGGCTTGTCAATGTGCAGGCCCTGGGTTGCTTTGGTAACAACTTACCAAACCAACCGCAAAGCAAATGTCTGGTTGTGTACATAACATGACATACATTAGACTTCCTATTGCACTAGCATAAGGAACATTGTTCATCCGCTCCTTCTCTTTGTCTGTCTTAGGACACTGGTCGAGACTTAAGGTTAAATCGTTTTCAACTGGAGTGTCCACGGGTTTAGAGTAATGCATTGGAAAACGTTCTAAAATTTTGTTAATGTACGCTTCTTGGCTAAAACCAAGAAGCTTCTTAGAACGGTTCTGAGTTATCTCTACGCCTATGACATATCTTGCCTCACCCATGTCCTTCATCTCGAAGACGGAGGACAACCACTGCTTAGTGGTTTGGATCATTTCCAAGTTGTTTCCAGCCAATAATATATCATCAACATACAAAGTAAGAAACATAATCCCATTCGTAGTTTTCTTAACATACACGCAATGATCTTCAGAAGCCATATTTAAGCCAAAAGAAATAAGGGTTTCATGGAATCTGAAGTACCACACTCTGGAAGATTGCTTGAGACCATAAATGGATCTTTTAAGATGACAAACTTTGTCCTCTTAACCTTTCAATACGAAACCAATAGGCTGATCCATGTAAATCTCATTCTCAAGGTTTCCATTAAGGAAAACAGTCTTTACGTCAATTTGAAACAATTCTAAATTCAAATGGGCAACCAAGGCTAGAAGAAGGCGAATAGAGACAATTCTCACTACAGGGGAAAAAGTCTCTTCATAGTCTACCCCTTCTATTTGGGTAAACCCCTTCGCCACTAAGCGGGCCTTAAACTTGTCGATTAATTCATCCGCCCGACGTTTTATCTTGAAAACCCACTTGTTTCCAATTGATTTACGTCTGGGAGGAAGATCAACAAGTTCCCAAACCTTGCTTCTCGCCATAGAGTCCATTTCATTCTTCATGCCTTCCATCCACTCTTTATGGTTTGGTGAATTGATAACCTCTTGAAAAGAGGTAGGCTCTTCTATTTCTAAAGGAGTGCATAGGAATATCTCATCTTCGATTTGAAAATATCGTCGAGGTATTCTTCCACGCTCACTCTTTCGAAGCACAAGACCTGTGCTGGTTTGACCCTCTGAGGTATTCATCCCCCTATCCCTAACAGGTATAGAATCCTCAGCTGAGAGAGAATCATTGTCATTAAGTTGAACAAGGGGACTAACCGTGTGTTCATGTTCATGTATTGGAGAAGGAGGACGAACCTCATTCTCAGTTTGATTCTCTTGGGCAACCAACAACTCATGGTCTCTTCCAGACAACGAAAGAGGACTATCCTCGGTGACATGGTGAGTGTTCAAATCCTCCCCCTCATTGAGAGATAGTTTATCATCTAACGGTAACTCATATAACGCTATGTCCTGTTTGACTTCACCAATGCTGGGGAACTCAACATTACGTGAATCCACTTCTATCATACTGCCATTAGGGTGTTCACCATACATAACATATCCCTTAGAATGTTCGGGATATCGAATGAACACCATTTTAGTGGCCCTTGGACCAAGTTTCCCATTTTTGTGAGTTGGGTGATGTACATAATCAGCCGAGCCCCATGGGCATAAATGTTCCAAGGTGGGCTTTCTAGATGCCATAACTCATATGGGGTAGCGGATATACTCTTACTAGGCACACAGTTAAGGATGTAAGCCGTCTTAAGCAGCGCATCTCCCCAAAAACTAATTGGGAGGTCGGCGTGCGCCATCATTGACCTGACCATGTCAAGCAATGTTCGATTTCTATGCTTTGCCACAAAATTTTGTTGTAGAGTGCGATGAATCGTGAGTTGTCTTCGTATACCTTTGTCCTCATAAAATTCTTTGAACACATGTAAGAGGTATTCATGACCACGATCAGTTCGAAGAGTCTTAACTCTACAGTCTAATTGGGTCTCAACCTCAGCTGTAAAACGTTTGAACACATCAAGTGCTTCATAACAATATGATAATAGGTACACATACTCATATCTTGAATAATCATCTATGAAGGTGAGGAAATAGAAAGCCCTATGGCGCGCTTTTACATTCATGAGTCCACAAATATTAAAGTGGATAAGCTCTAAAGGGCTCGACGCCCTTAAAGCCTTACTAAAAGGCTTCGCGGTCACCGTGCCAACTAGACACGACTCACATCTAGGTAACTTAATCTTAGTGAGTGGGTCTAGAAGGCCTTCTTTAGCGAGTCTACTCATCCTAAACGTTCTTTAAAGTTGCGTGGCCAAACACATTGCCACCATACATAATATTCAAACCATCTGAAAAAGAACGAAAACCAAAACCTGATTTCATTAAATTAAAGAAACTAAAGACAAAAGACAAACTCGCACCCCACGTGCGTAAAGGGCATAAAAAAGGAGCAGCTTATTTCCTCCTTGCAGGATGAGCCGGTACGTTTCAACACCTAGAACGTCTTCTTCACTACCGTTACCCAGCACGACAGTTTGTGAACCCACCGAGTACTGGTAAAAATCCACAAATCCAGCTCGATCCTGAACTATGTGCTTGCTTGCTTCCGTATCTACAATCCAATTAGGAAATGAATTAGCAACTAATGCATGAGAGCAAACAGATAATTCAAGAGAATAAGTGGAAGAAGGTACCTTCTTTGGCTCAGGACAATCCTGAGCATGGTGACTTTTTTTTCTACAATTATAGCAATTCACACGTGCTATATTGATCCCTCCATTGCCTTTGGCCTTCTGTTTATTGGCAATCCCAGCCTTCGGCCTACCGTTCTGAGGGGGGCGATAACCCTTCTTGGCCTGTCAGGCGCGGTTATTCCTGTTGCCTTTGGGCCTATTTCCCTTGGCAACAAAAGCCACGTAAGAGGTGCCTAACATCTTCAGGCGTTCTTCTTCCATTTCAATGTGGCTTTGGACCTCAGCAAAGGTCTTGATATGTTTAGACTGTGTCAAGACAGTCTTGACATGATTCCAATGCTGAGATTCTACAGGGAGCGCCCGAATCACATTCAGGACTTGCTCCCCGTCAGAAATTTCCTTACCAGCAGCCTTGAGATCACAAATTATGCCACTCATAATTCGTAAATGCTCAGTCATGGTACGAATGAAATCCATTTGGTACTGAATCCACTTGAGTTGCAAGGTACGAAGCCTTGTCTCAGAGGTTTGACCAAAACGGATTTTGAGTTGGTCCCACATGTCCTTAGTCGTGGGACACAGCTCAAATTCTCCAATAAGATCGTCATGCATGAAATCCAACATAGTAAATCGTGCCCTACGATCCTTATTGGTCCAGTCTTGGTAGGCCTGTAAGCTTTCTTAGTACTGCACAGAAGAAATATCAATAGGCTTGCCATCTTTATCCGTGTCAAATGGCGGAAACTTGACTACCATCAAGTGTTCCAGCAAGCCCCTCTCATTTAGAAGATACTGAATTTTCCATTTCCACATGTCATAGTTAGACCTGTCTAACTTCTGACTAGTGGAAAGCTCATTAATCATTGTACTGTTTGCTGCCATATCTACAAGTTCAATTTAAAAGATGGACATAAGGCACATGTTTTCTTAAGTAATTAAATTATTAAAGTTTCATCATTCATGTCATATGATCGAAAATTTCATTAAACTCATAATCATCTCATATAATCATGAACTAGAAAATTTAAATAACTTAATTACAACAATATTTCTATAAAAATTTATGTATGGATTACAAAAAAAATGTTAAACTAATTAACATTTGTTTAAATATCACATAGATATTTGTATGTAAAACTAATTTACATAACGATTATTTTTACAACTCATATGTATGTATTCATATAATCTTAATGGTGATATATTTATTTAACATATAAAATGAATTTATATGTTTTTGAGCATGTTATTACTAACATCTAAGCATTAAACATATTAATGCATTCAAAATCAAAACTAATTTAATTCAAGAATGCATCATATTGCACATATTTATTCAACATAATAACATATAAAACTAATTTATATGCTATTAATAAGTGATAATAGACATTTGTACATTAAATATATAAATGTTATAAATACAAGATCAGCCATCAAAACTAATTCAACTCATGAAACAATAAAAATTAAAAAAAAAATGGGTTACATAAATCCTTGCTTGGCCGAGACCACCCCACCCTACTTTATTAACGAAATCCTTTGACTCTAACTGCTTAGCCAAGCATACTGGATGAGGGCTTTTCAGGGTTGGCCTGCTGCAGAAGCTTATAGACAATACCAGAAGATACTCAATACTTGAGAAAAAATAAATAAAAGACAAAAACGGAAATAAGAATTTCACACCAACAAGGTCAATGGGAAATTGAGGCTAAATTAGGCCCACTATTTCTCAGGTAACTTTTGCTTGATATCACCTATTCTTTTCATTGAAAAATAGCAGTTGAAAAATAAGTAAAGTTAGTTGAATTGAATATTTTTTTATTTGAGTGGGTTGAAGAAGGTTGAAGAATCTGTTCTTTTCGTGGGTCAATTCCAAAATGCCGATCTCAACGTACTTCAACCTACTCCAACCCACTTGCACTATTTTAACCAAGTTTAATTTATCACATAAAAAAAATTCAACCCATTTCAACCTACTTCAACCTACTCCAACTCAGTTCAACCAACTTCACCCTTTTACCTACTCTAATTTACCCACGAAAAGAACAGGTCCAAAGTGGATTGAAATAGCTTAAAATTAGTTAAAATAGGTTTAAATTGGTATATTTTTTATATGATAGATTGAAATTAGTTGAAGTTGATTGAAGTTAGTAAATTGGGATTTGCCAACGAAAAGAATTGCGCCAACCGGAAGGTAAATTTTGAACATTAGTTTAGGGAGGCTAATAGGGTAGTTAATGTATTAATTAGTAAACTTAGGTGTTATTAAGTATGTGTTACGTCTTGGTTAGTTGGTGTATTTGAAAATTCATAGTATGACTATTATTAAGGCAGATAATGTGTATTTACGTGTTCAACATAAATACCAGTTACCGAAAATTAGGTTTCAATTGCCTTTAAGTTGTCCATGGATGCTGCAGGAGTTCATTAGGGATTACCACATGACAAAGTGATTCTCCTTCAATTGATAAGCAAAATCAATTTATTAATTATTTTCAAGGAAATGGAATGAAATGAAATGGAAATGCAGCACCAAGTTGATTTAGAGATTATTACATGAACGCTAGCTTGTTTATAACTTAGCCAACAAGTACGTGACTTCTTATATCAAAATTGAAAAAGTTACATGAACAATATTGGAAATGCACCTGTAAATTCATATTTTAGCAACCAACATTAATCTTATGATATTTTCAATTAGGGAGCCCGAGTTTGCCAAAACAAATCCACAGAGTTTAACGAACTTTTCTTGGGCTTGATTGTGAAATGTAACGGCGAAATCTTTGTTACGATTAATAACATCCATCCTTCCACCATTCAATTCCACCGTTTTTCTTTTTTCGAGTTAGTACATGATGTATAATAGTTTTCGGGTTCAATCAAGACAAACTAATTGTTCCTGAGTCTGAGAACCATGTCATTTTTGTGTTTCAGAATTGGGATTACTAGGTATCTTTTTTGTGTGGCTTCAATCAAGCAAAACCAAGACTCTGGATTTCGGGTATGTGTGCATCCCCGTTAGAATAAAATTGACAACTTCCCTACACCCAAACCCACTTAAGACCTATTTGGTTCCATTTGTTGGATCTAAAACCCACTACCATTCCTAACTTTGACTTCGTAATTAACCTAAAATTGTCCTTTCATCGCATGGAGATTGGTTTTGTCAGTTGGATTTTCATTGCAATTCTTGTAACTTTCTAGTTTAACTGATATTACGAGATTAATTACAAACCTTGTCAACTAAGTCATTTTGGTGGTAAAGGTTCATGAGCATAAACTTCCAGTGATTTCTGCGGAAAATACTAGTTATTTTGCACCTTATTGATCACGATAATATCGAAGGGTAAACATTTACATATTGGTTGAGTGGTCATGTAATGATAAATGAGGAGGGCAGAGGAGGTTATGAAATATTTAACTGCAAGAAAAGATCTAGGAATTTCTATCTCTTTTACTTATTATGAGATAGATATCCCGCCCCCGCAGTAAGAGAGGCATTGTACGCAGATAGTTTAGAGGTTTTTTGGCCATGAAATGGACTCAATTAATAAAAGTTTGATTGAGGCTAAGCCCCTCTTCTGCACCCAAAAAAAAAAACCCCCTGCAAGTAAAAGAAATCAATAAGTGATTTTAGATTTTAGGGTGCATATATATCTACCTTAGCACGTTATATATCTACAATAATCAAAAGCCCTGACAGACAACTCATATTGAACTCCGTAATTGGAATTACACTAACACATACCAAACAAGAACCATCCCCTTCAAATTACACACAAACAACAAAAACAATAAAAACATAATTTTATATGTTACACGAAACTTTTCTAAAGATGTTACACATCCACCCATACACATACACTAACATCATCGAAAAAAGAAAACTTGTTTGTCTGACTTGAACTAACCACATAGCACCATACAACAAGAAGCTCAAGCATTGACGTGATCACATTACTCAGGTGCAACCCTTCCCTGGCCGCTAGATGGCGGTTTTCCTTTAAAGATGGTGTTCAGAGCACTTTTCAACACTTGATTCTGCTTACGCTTT
>JACYFF010031959.1:4354516-4368146 GCA_017589665.1 Selenicereus undatus
ATCGTGACTATACGGGGAAAACTAATGTGGCACGGTCGTGCCACTCAGCACGGTGCCACCATGCCACTTTGCTGCCCTTGTTTTCTCGTTTTCTTGGGATGGCACGGTCACCCTGTTTGGCATGGTGCCACCGTGCCACTCTCTTTTGGCTTGAAATCCTCATTTTTAGCTCCTATTTGGCGCAGCGCTAGCTTGTTTTTCTCATTTCTTTCAGTCTAACCCCTGAAAACACAAAAACAGACTTTTAAGTAGATTTGAGGTAAAGAATGACTAATCAACCTCTAAACTCTCGGGATTTTACCAGAAATTGTCAAAATGAGAGGTAAAAATCATGCCTAAAAGTGTGTAAAATAGAGGTTTATCAACTCCCACATGCTTATCTCTTGCTTGTCCTCAAGCAAGACTAGAACATGAATGAACATAAAGGGACTCGCCATCCTCAGGCAAGGCCAATAGGGGATCAATTGAATCGAACATAGGTGCGCATAGCCAGCGGAATGATTTGAGGCACAAACACAATTTCCAAAGTCATTTCAAATCATTGAGAAGACTACATGTTCAAGTTAGCATACCGTCAAACCATATCACCCCCTCCCAATCAAGACGCATCCAAATAAGTAGTGGGCTAGAAGGCCTAGTAGTGGCTCTCATAGGAGGAGCAAAGTAAATGCACTCCCTCACACGTGTTTAAAATGTAAGAAGGTTCACTCGACTCTCTTCCAATCGAACGGTCTACCATAGGCTTGGTGGGGCGCTCAATTCTCCACCGCAAAAGTGCAAAATACACAACAACAATCAAGAGGACTTTTTAGGGGTAAAATGAGGCTAAGGGCACAGGTAAGAGAGTGACTAATAGTTTGGGAAATGAGGAGCTAAAAGCCACAGCTAGTGAGCAACCAACATTTAAACCAATCATACCACACTCTCTTTAAAGACACAGTGAGAATACCCCTAAATCATAAGGACCATCAGGAATGAACTATAGCAACAGACCAAACACTCTTACTTATCACCCTTTTCGGGTTTCAACAAGTTTCTCTTTTCTGTTCTCTTCCACTTTTTTTTTGACAAAAGGAGGAGAACGAGTGATTGGCACGCACAATAACAAAATAGTCAATTTTCGGATAACCACCATTCCTCACATACCAAATTAACCACAAATGTGCATAACACTCAAAACTGCCCACAAATTAATGAAGTGTTGTTCTACTGGCTTTGGCCGAAAGGTAGGAAATGTGTTTAGGCCAAGAGCTAGCGGTGAAAGGGTCACAACAAAAACAGATAAGGCTCAAAGGGGTAAGCAAAGGGTTAAAAACATTGGATCACGGGTGGTAATTTGGTTATGTAGCTCAAAACCAAATGAATGCCTCTATCATTTCATCGTTATGTACGTGCGAGATGTAGTTTCCAAGAAAATCCAAGCAAGTTCTAGAGACGTTGTCATAGAAGATACACACATGAAAAAGAATATGAGACTAAATTGACGGATTAGTCTATAGGCTCAAAATCTCACGGGTCACACTACCAAACAATACAACCAACTCCAAGGATGTCATACTTAAAAGGAATAATCAATCATGACGAGGGGGGTTTCAAGGGCAACCAGGAATGCGAACCAAACAATGTGGTCAAAACATTTTCAAAATCATCAATCAAACACATTTTGCCACAAAGAACCCACAAGTGTACACAACCATGTCAATCAACTGATCCATAATGCATTGGTCATCGTCATCGGAGGGGTTTTCAAACCCCCTTTTTTTTTCAAAGGCGAAACGATGAAAACAATAAATCACCCTAAGCAGTCAAGGAGTAAATAAATGAAGAGTAGAGTTGGAAGAATTACCTCGCAGTCTTGTGAAGCTCCACTCGACAAATGTCCACTTGAGACCAAGGGTTAGAAAATAAAATATATACAGTGCATCACCTACCTATATGCATTATCCTAACATGCTTTACTAAATGGATGGATAAAAGAAAAACTAATGCACCCTAACATGCTACTAAACTAAATGAAACCTAAAGTGTTAAATGCAAGGAAATATATACAATGCATACAATGCACCCCACTAAACAGATATAGACATCCCTCTATACTTGGACCCTTCATTGTCCTCAATGAAAGCATTAAGCGCAAAAAAAGAAGGGAAAGGGGGAATACACTTACAGTCACTGGGTGCAGTCGGGCCTTAGAGGTGGGCAGAAATGTGGAGGAAATGGGTGGAAGGTGGAGGAATCATACGATGGGAAGGAGGAGGAGCTACCCTGATCGCCCTTAAAGGAGCGTAAACGCCCCTCCATCTGTCGAATAGACTCCGACTGGCGCCAAAGTAGCTCGTTCATCCCCCGACGCTTCTCGTACTCGCGGGCTTCCCTCATGGCTCGTTCCTCCTCCCTCTGAATCCATCGCTACTCCCTCTCCTCTTGGCGGTCAACGAAACTGTGGAAATAGGAGACTCCCTCCTCAATGGAGTCCATGCGCCCAGAAAGGCGATCTATGTCAGCACGTATGCCGGTGAAACCCTCATGAAGCCCGGAAACCTCCACTTGGAGGTTGGAGAAAGACTGGAGAAAGGCGGGGTCAAGCGGCATGTATGCCACTGAAGAAGAAGACCCGCCCATCTCATGGGTAAATGGTGGGTAAAGTGGTGGGGGAGGCGATGGGATAGTCACCTCCGTAGCAGGGGTGTCCTTGGGCTCGGGCTCTCCTTGGCCCGCATCAATGTCCTCCTCCTCCGCTTCCTCATCATACTCTTCATCATCATCCTCATCGACCTCAAGGTCCTTATTAGCGGCCAACTGTTCATCCCGAGGGAGAACAGTTGCCCTAATAATCTGTTGGTCGCAGTTCCAGTTTCTTTTATTAGTGACCGTGGTCCGTTCAGCAGTGGGAAGAGTGAAAAGGATGGTTTTATGGTGGGGGTATCGAATGGTGTCACCTCAGGTATCTATGATATGCATATGGTGAAGGGTGCCAAGGTCGAGGTGACCACCTAGAAAATAAGGCTCGAGAGCGGAGAGCCGTGAGCTGTAACCCAAGGCATTAGCAATGGCGGTAAAAGTCCCACCAACGCTAATGACATTCCTATTGCTAGGCTTGGCTACTTCCGCTAAGTGGCGGATTATGAAGGCCCCCGTGTCAATAGGGGTACTGGACAGGGCACACCAAATAATAAACAGTTCGGCCTTCCGACAACAGTTCTGGTTGTCGTTGCGGCCGAAAACAATGTTCGCCGTTAGGCGCTGAAGGTACCGAAGGTTGACATTACAAATGTCGGTAGCCTTGGCCTGTCGAGGGTCAAAGACCCTAGGTCGCCCCCACCTATCATAATACACTTTCCGTTTGGAGCAGGTGATGCTCAACCAAACGGGGTCAGGTCGCCACAAAGAGGGTACGTCCCTATATGCCCCATCAACTACCAGGAGTCGCAAAAGGTCATTAAACATTCTCAAACTCATCCGGTGATCAATGTTAAACATTCGAAAATAAATGGCGACTTCTTGACCATTATAACTACCATCCCAATCAACACCTAAAGAACTCAAGAACTCAACCATAAGGCGGTCATAGGATGTGCATTGCATGTTTATATATTCGGTCCATCCTAACCTAACAAGTAGAGTCAACAAATCATCCAACAGTCCCAAAGAGCGCAAGGAATTAGCATGAAAATATTTATGCTCACTAGTGTTCCTAATGACTAAAAGCTCATATCGGGACTTTTGTTCGTCATTCACAAACTGCAAACCCCTAGTGCTAGCAGGTAAAATAATAGGGTAGGCATCTTTAGTACCTTTAGCAGAGGCAATCACAACGGAAGAGGAGGTTGCCCGCGATGATTTCTTGGGTTGAGATGGAACCCTGGAAGTTTCTCCAGCACGTTTCTTGCCCATGGTGCAATCAAACAACAGATCAGGGCCAAAAATAAAAGGTAGAGGCTAAAAAGGGTAAGAGAAGGGCTAATTTCTTTCTCTACCACCTTCAACCTCAACAATGGAGGTTAGGGTTGTAGAGAGAAAAAATGAGTGTGGATGGGATGAGTTTGAGATGAAAAGGGGAGGAATTTAGAGAGGAAAGTGAACGGGAGTGAAAGAATTGAAGAAATTGCGGAGGATTTGAGGAGTTTGGGGAGGGGAGATGAAGTGGGTATGGTGAGAGAGAGAGGGGGGTTTCAAATTGTAAAGAGAGAAAGAGGAGAGTTTGAATGGAGGAAGAAGGAAGAAGAAGGAGAATTCGACCTTTTGGCCGTGTTTTAATGTGGCATGGTCGTGCCTTATGGCACGGTGTGACCGTGCCACTCTGCGGTCTGCTTCTATGAAATTAGGGGTGGCACGGTCGTGCTTGGAGGCATGGTGTGACCGTGCCACTTTGCTGTTCAATGGCACTATTTTTTGTTGCTTCCTCTTTTTTTTCCTTCATTTTTTTCAAGTCCCGAGAAGGGGTGGCACGCCCATGCCATACGATATGGGGTGCCCATGCCAGTTTTCTGCCCTCCAAACCAACTCCATTCAAATCTGTTGTTTCTTTTTCTCACTCAATTTTTTTTTCCGGAACCTTTTTCCTCTCATCGCCTCCGTTTTTTTTTCATTTTTTTTCCCGAAAGCAATAAAGCTTGGGTTGCCTCCCAAGAAGCACTTATTTTATGTCCCGAGCTTGACCGTTAGGATCCCTAAGAAGGAGGGACATCGGGAAGAGCACACGTGACTTTCCCCTCAAGAGACTCACCGGCAATGTAGTGTTTCAAGCGGGACCCGTTCACCTTGAACGAGCTGGTGGTTTCATTGCCTATTTCGATGGCCCCATATGGGTAGACGTTAAGCACCTTAAAGGGACCCGACCATCGGGAGCGAAGCTTCCCAGGGAAAAGCTTCTTAGGGAATTGAAAAGTAGAACCAAGTCACCTTCCTGAAACTCGCGGCAGTTGATAAACTTATCATGTCACCGCTTAGTTCGCTCCTTGTAGAGCCGAGAACTATCATAGGCATCCAAGCGGATCTCCTCGAGTTCGTTTAGCTGCAACATCCTCTTCTCTCCCGCGGACTTCAAGTCGAAGTTGAAGTGTTTATGGCCCAGTAAGCCCTATGTTCCAGTTCCACGAGGAGATGACAAGACTTGCCGTAGATGAGCCGAAAGGGGGTGGTGCCAATGGGGGTTTTGAACGCTGTGCGGTAGGCCCAAAGGGCGTCATCAAGCTTGTCCGCCCAATCCTTTCGTGATCTTGCAACCATTTTCTCTAAGACGGACTTGATTTCTCAGTTGGAGATCTCGACTTGGCCACTAGTTTGAGGGTGGTAGCCAAGTCCATATTTGTGGTGCACTCCATATTTCTTCAAGAGAGTTTCCAATTTCTACTTTATGAAGTGAGATCCATTGTCACTTATTAGCACCCTCGGGACCCCAAAGTGAGGGAATATGATCTTCTTGAAAAGCTTGGCTACAACCCTTGTTGTGAATTTTCCGCAAGCGCACAGTTCTCGTTGTAACACTTGAGGGTCGATCCGCAAGGACGGATTGTAAAATTAGGTTGTCAAAATTCCGAAAATAAATTAAAACTAGATACTAAAATTAACAAATACCAAAGTTAAGATATTCCAAAATTGATACTAAGTTAATTCATGTAATGTGACTTGCAAGGGCTGGTTTCCAGCTAGGGAAACGAAATGCCAAACGGTAATTAATCTAGGGAAGCAACACTTAAGCGAAATTAGTGTATTTCCTGAAATTGAAAACACGAAACAGAGGAGAGAGAATGAAGGAATGAAACAGAGCAACGAACGATCAACAATCAAGCCTTGGGACATTTGAAATAAGCCTTTTTCTTTCCTGAATTTGATTCTGTAGCTTGAGGAAAACTGAACTGAAGATCAGAACGAAACCAAAGGGAACAAACTGAAGATAAACAGATTCGAAAACCCAAGAAACTGAAAGCTCCAATCTGCAATTTCAATGTAAATTGAACAACCCATAAATGAATTCAACTGAATTGGAATTCTACTAAAATGAATCCACTACTTGAAACTGAAATCGAAAAAAAAACGAAAATCCTAAAGTTTTTCCAAGACTCTCTATATATTCCTCTGTTGTTCTTCAGCTTCCATTAAAAACGCAGCCATACGCCCCTTCATTTGCTCGGAAAAACGCTCAATTGATGCTGAGTGATGATGATGGACAATGAATGAGGATTAAATGATGCAGAGAGAAAGAAGGTAACGGCCGAATGAGGGGAGACGAAGGGCCATGTTCATTCCTCTGTTTCGGGCTTCTCTGGGTTTGCAAACTGTCGAAGAGGATGAAGAAGAAATGGGAGGGGGAACCTGGTAAAGTGAGCCCTGCGTGCCACTTAAGTGAAGATGAGAGCCTGGGTTGCTGGTCTTGGGAAGGAATGAGAACATGGGCCACGAAGACGGAGCCCCTGTTTCGTGTGCTCTATTTCGGGCTTCACTGGATTAATGACAGAGGAAGAAGAAAGAGGTAAGGAAAGGGGGGGTGGTTGTCATGTGCAAGGCACATGCTCGAGTAAATGAAAGAGAGAGAAAGAGGGATGGGCTGTCTCGCTGGGCCAGCTTGCAAGGCAAAGGGGAAAGGGGTAAGAAGCTGGGCCACGGAAGGGACTAGCCAAAAGAGAGAAAGAAGAGGAAGCAGGCGAGGGGGGGAAATTGGGCCATGGTCTAGGCTCGGACATCGGGCTCCTGTCTGGCTTCTTTTTTTATTTGAGCTCATTATTTATTTCTTTCCTATATTTTCTTCCAATTCCTACAAAATAAACAAACACATATTAAAATCCAATTTAATATTTTATTTTGAGCAAATATTAGATAATAAAAGGGGTATAAAATATCATAATTTTCGGTTGAACAACCCTTGAGTCATTAGTAGGGCTAGTTATTGCCTCCACCCACTTGGAGACGTAGTGACGTAGTCTACGGCGACGAGGATATACTTGTGGCCCCTTGAAGATGGGAAGGGTCCCATAAAGTCGATGCCCCAAACATCGAAGATCTCAACTTCAAGGATAAAGTTAAGGGGCATCTCATTCTTCCTAGATAGATTTCGCATCCGCTGACAGCGGTCACACACGCAGACATAGGCATGGACATCCTTAAAGAGCGAGGGCCAGAAGATGCCCGCTTGCAGCACCTTAGCGACTGTCTTGGAGGTGCTAGCGTGTCCTCCACAAGAAGAGTCGTGGTAATGGGAGATTGCACCTTGAATTTCCCCCTCAGAAAGGTATCTCCTGATAATCCCATCCTTGCACAACTTGTAAAGGAATGGTTCCTCCCAAAAATATGTCTTGACATCATGGAGGAATCTTTTTCTGGTGGAAGGATAGATCATGGGGAAGCATTCCCGAAGCTCGGTAGTTCGCATAGTCGGCAAACCATGGGGCGGACCTTGACTCGATGCCCATGAGATGCTCGTCGGGAAAGGCATCATCAATAGGGGTGTCGTGGCTCTCAACAACGAGTCTGGAAAGATGATCGGCCACGACATTCTCGACCCCTGCCTTGTCTTTGATCTCCAGATCAAACTCCTGGAGTAGCAAAATCCATCAGATGAGGCGAGGCTTGGCATCCTTCTTCTCGAGGAGGTGCTTGAGGGCAGAGTGGTCCGTGTACACAATGACCTTGGAACATAGCAGGTAGGGCCTGAATTTTTCCATTGCATACACGACCGCAAGCAACTCCCTCTCAGTCGTGGTGTAGTTTTGTTGGGCCTCATCCAGCATTCTACTAGCATAGTAGATCACCACTGGCTTCTTATCCTTCCTCTGCCCCAGAACTGCCCCCATCGCATGGTCGCTGGCATCGTACATGATCTCAAATGGGAGATCCCAATCTGGTGGTTGTATGATGGGGGTGTTGCAGAAAAAGTTTTAATATTTATAAACCCCAAGTGCAAGGTGTATCGTTGAGTACTTGGAGTGTCGTCCGCAGGGAGTTGTGTTTCCAACTACCAAGGCTAACTAAAGCGTCTCAATCTAGGCCAGAGTGAGAGTGAAGGAAGAAGGACTAAACTACTAAAACAAATAAACAAAAAGGGACTTGGGTTTATGATTTCACCAAGTGATGAACCAGTTAATCAAGACGAGTCCTAACCTACCCAAACCACACTGAGAACAAGAGATGATCGGCTGCACCATCAAAGACCACCCAAGCCCTCTCTCAAGGGTCATGAGCTAGTCTAATTAATCTAGCCACCTATTTTCATGGGGTTAGTCCAATTAGACTACAAAACTAGCAACCCCGGACCTAGCTCGGCTCGGATACTATTTTCATGTCCCGAACTCGGCTATTCCCTCTCCCACACTAGCTAATTGACCTCACCTCTCAGCATAAGTCAATTGCCCAAAAATATGGATGAAAGCTCTCTCAAGCATTTCATCGAACACTTGGCGGGCGTGAGAAAAAACTCTAGGTTCTACGCATAGATTGGGTATGGTTAGGCCACATACAAGACTAATTAGCCATCAAGAGGCTAATCACAATCCAAGCCCACAAAATCTAACAACTAATTATCACAAACACATCAAAACCTAAACTAACAAACAAGAACAAAAACTTGAAGAACAAAACAAAGAAAAGAGGCATGAAACTATAAACTAATTCTAACAAGAAATCAAACATGAATTAAACATAAAAACTAAAAGATTAAATCAAATCAAAACCAAACATATGAAGTAAATTAAAAAAATCTAAAATAAGAACCAAACAAGAAATAGAGAGAAAGAGAAGAAGAAGACTCATGAATTGAAGCGGAACTTGAAATCCGTTTGCTTGAACCCAGAATTAATTCAATACAATCCTAATCTAATCTCCTCAATGGAGTTTTTATTGGCTAAAATCTAAACTAAACTATCTTAGAAGTCGCCAGAGAGAAGCCCCAAGCGAACCCCGAACGACCCTCGCAAAAACGCCCGAAGAAGGGTTAAATAGAAAAACCCGAGCGAACGGCGAACCGGGGGGGGGGCGGGACGGTGTGGGCATGCCACATTGCTGGCCGGTTCTGCCGGCTGGCTCCCATTTTTCCGTCTTTTTGCCTGTTTTGACCCTTTTTCGCCCATTTTCGCGGTAATTGCTTGGTTCAACTTATTATCTGCAACAATAGACAAAACAAGTAAAAATGTCAAAGAATACTGAATAAAACAAGAAAAACTCTAAAGATTACATTATTATACGAGCTAAGATTGGGCGAAAAAGGCATGTAAAAGGCGACAAATTATCGCCTAACAGGGGGCAGAAATTAATGCCTGCTTGATCCTGCAAAAAGCCTCATGGCATTCATCAGTAAAGACAAACGGGGCATCTTTAGTAAGCAACTAAGTAAGAGGTTTGACAATCTTGGAGAAATCCTTGATAAAGCGGCGATAAAACCCCGCATGACCAAGGAAACTCCTCACCCCTTTTACCGAAGTAGGAGGGGGTAATCGCTCAATAACCTCGACCTTCGCTCTGTCCACCTCAATGCCCCTAGCAGAAATAACATGACCTAGTACTACCCCCTCCTGCACCATAAAATGACATTTTTCCCAATTCAATACGAGGTTGACTTCTTTACATCTATGGAGTACCTTGGTTAGGTTTTCCAAACAAAGGGCGAAGGTACCTCCATAAACGGAGAAGTCATCCATAAACACCTCAATGATGTTTTCGATAAGGTCGGAGAATATAGCAGTCATGCACTGCTGGAAGGTGGTCGGGGCATTACATAATCCGAATGGCATCCTTCGATAAGCAAAGGTACCATACGGGCACGTGAAAGTCCTCTTTTCCTGGTCATCAGGATGGATAGGAATCTGAAAGAAACCGAAATAACCATCCAGATAACAGAAAAAGGAATGCCTTGCCAACCTTTCCAGCATTTGGTCAATGAAAGGGAGGGAAAAATGATCTTTCCGGGTGGCTTGATTTATTCTACGGTAGTCGATGCACATGCATCACCCAGTAACAGTCCTAGTAGAAATGAGTTCATCTCGCTCATTCTTTATGACAGTCATACCTCCCTTTTTGGGGACTACCTGAACTGGACTCACCCACTCACTATCTGAGATAGGGTAGATGATCCCAGCATCAAGTAGTTTGAGAATCTCCTTTTTGACAACCTCTTGCATGTTTGGATTTAAACGGCGCTGAGGTTGTCGAGAAGGGCGGTGACTGTCATCAAGAAAAATGCGATGCATGTAGAACGTAGGACTGAGTCCCCGAATATCATCGATACTATACCCGATGTCACCCCTATGCTTACGAAGCACGTCCAACAGTTGTTCCAACTGGGGGCCATCTAGGTTAGTATTAACAATAACGGGAAATTGATGGGAAGAGTCCAGAAATTCATACCTGAGATGGGGAAGTAGAGGTTTAATTCTACCTTCAGTGGACGCTCCTCTTCTTTCTTGGAGGTAGGCTCCTCCACACTATGAATCTCTTCACAAGACTGCCTAAGCAAGTAGGCAGTAGACTCATTGAGGAGTTTGGCATACTCCTCCTTCTCACCCGAACCGGAGTTGGTAACGTGGCAACCGATCAACACGGCCTCCAACGGGTCTTCTACAGATATATGGGTTTTGCCCTCCTGGTTGAGGGTTTTCTCTAATATATCGACTCCGCAGCATGAGTCGCCTGAAGTGGGGGAGGTCATCACTTGTGGTAGGCTAAACTCCACTTTCTCATCCCCTACTTGAAGGGAAAGCTTGCCGTTCTTGACGTCGATCATAGCTCCCGCAGTGGCTAGGAATGGTCGCCCCAAAATGATAGGAATGCGGGAGTCTTCCTCCATCTCCATAACCACAAAGTCGCAGGGAATGAAGAACTTTCCCACTTGGAGTGGGACATCTTCAAGAACACCAAGAGGGTACTTGACTGATCGATCGACTAGCTGCAGGGAGATGGTGGTGGGTTTTAACTCTCCTACTTGCAGCTTCTTACAGATGGAGTACGGCATGAGACTCACACTAGCCCCAAGGTCACATAGTGCTCTACTGATGGTAAGACCCCCGACAGAACAGGGGATGGAAAAGCTCCCTGGATCTGAAAGTTTAGGAGGAAGTTTGTTCTGAATGATCGCACTGCACTCCTCAGTGAGAGACACCGTGGCGTTCTCGAGTAACTTCCCCTTATTGGAGAGCAAATCCTTTAAAAACTTGGCATAGGAAGGCATGTCAGTAATGGCCTCCAAAAAGGGGATGTTGATGTGAAACTTCTTTAGCATCTCAAGGAACTTGCCATACTTGTGCTCCTCCCTAGCCTTTACTAGCCTTTGAGGATAGGGGACAATAGGCTTGTAAGGCTTCACATGGGAGGAGGTACTCTCTGTTGCATCCTCCTTGGGCTTCTCATTCTGGGCCCTCTCACTCACGACCTCACTAGGGGCCACCCTGGTGACATCATCCTCATTATCAACTTCCTTCCTCTCCTCCCTCATAGGCATTGTGGGACTCTCTAACTCCCTACCACTCCGCAGTGTAATGGCATTCATATGACCCTTGGGATTAGTCTCAGGTTGACCTGACAGATGTCTCTGGGGTCTAGATAAGAGGCTCACTTGCTGTGCAATTTGAGCGATTTGATTGTCTATCATCTTCTGGTGAGTAGCCATAGAGTCAAACTTGGAGTTCAACTGGTTGACCGACTCACTGAGTTTCTCGTTGGTTTTCGTCTGAGTTGCTATAAAGCGCTCCATGAGGCTCTATAGATTGGACTTGGGTTTTTGGGGAGGTTGTTGAGGAGATTGGGCATAAGGGGCCCTATATTGGAAACTGGGAGGTTATGGTTGTGATTGGGAAGGACTGGGTGGCATGGGATTGTTGTTGCAGTAGGAGAAGTTTGGATGATTTCTCCAACGGGGGTTGTAGGTGTTTGAGTAGGGGTTGTTTTGTGGGCGTTGGCCGTAAGTTTGCATTGCATTGGCATGCTCAACGTCCGGGAAAGTGGTTTGGCATTCAGTAGCAATGTGGCCCTGAATGCCACAGATCTCACAAAGTGCTCCAACCTCAAACATTGCACCAAATGGACCTCCCATTGAACTCCCTGAAGGAGTTCCAAGCCTGTAGAAACGTTGTGCCAAGGTGTCGACCTTGCTGGCTAGCATGTCTACGACGTCAACATCATACTTGCTACCACCTTTCCTTTGAGGGGCCCGCTCATTAGACCAATGGTAGTTATTAGCAGCCATGTCCTCGAGTAAAGCCTTGGCCACTTCGATCGATTTTCCCATAAGAGCTCCCCCAGCTGCAGTATCAATGGACATCTTCAAAGTCTGATCCAATCCATTGTAGAAAGTCTGAATGAGGAGCCAATCAGGGACTCCATGGTGGGGGCACTGGCGTTGAAGATCCTTGAACCGTTCCCACGCCTCATATAACGATTCGCTATGTAGTTGAGCGAATGAGGTGATGTCGGCTCTCAACTTGGTCGTCTTCCCTGGGGGAAAGTACTTGCTCAAGAAGGCCTTGTAGAGATCATCCCAAGTGGCGAAGGTGTTGGGATCCTCATTCTGGAGCCAGTCCCTAGCTCTATCCCTTAAGGAGAACGGGAAGAGCCTCAATCGAATGGCGTCGGTGGAGACCCCATTGAGTTTAACTGTGTCACACTTTGCAAGGAAATTGCGAAGGTGCATATTGGGATTCTCATAGGGGTGTCCACCGAATTGGTCACGCTCCACCGAGGAGATAAGGGCTGGGCGCAACTCGAAGTTGTTGACCTCGACCGCAGGGTTCACTATAGAGGAAGTGATACCCAACGACTGAGGCATAGCATAGTCTCTCAAAACTCTATTGTCTTGCGCTGCCATGGTAGATTCGGCTTGCTTCTTTCTGCGTGCGCCGCTTTGCTTGCGAGCAGTAGCTTCGATTTCAGGATTCAAGGGAAGCAAGTTGTGACTCCCCTGACTGCGCCTATGCATACAAAGCCAAAAACTATACCAAGCGTAAGCAAGCTCAAACAAGGGTAAAAACAAGCAGGGTGGAAAGAGAAGAAAAAGAAAAGAAATAGCCTAATCGCAAGTATAATAGTCGGTTCTGATGTCAAAACGAACAAGTTCCCCGACAACGGCGCTAAAAACTTATTATCGCTTTAATAAACGCAAGTGCACGGTGCCAGCTGTAGCTAGCAACAGCAAGTACGGGTCGTGTCCACAAGGAACTTGGTTTCGATCACCGAATCCAACCTTTAACACTCAATTTAGGCCAGAGTCTAGTAGAATGGGTTTTCACTAGAAGTTAACTATATTCAATCTAAAGTGACTACTTTTATCTAAATCAATGGTGACAAGGGTCTTGGATTGGGGTTCACCTCACTTTGATGTTCTTAGGATTGTAATCTAGGTCATGTGAATCCGCCTACAAGACAACTGAAATGGAATTGTTACAAATTAAACGCGTCTACACCTTCTCTCAAAGGTCATTAGACTGGTCAAGTTATCCTAGTTACCTATTTTCATGAAACTAGAGTCGCAAGACCACAAGATTGTGTAACCCTTAATTCCCAATTGAAACCCTAACTATTTTCATGTTAAGAAATTCAATCGCTCGCAAAACCGCTCTAAGTAAAGGACTTAACTTTCGTTAATCTCCTAAACCGTAATTACGAACATGAATACAACCCTTTCAGGCAATTCATCGAACACCTGGCACGC
>JACYFF010031959.1:4380054-4398811 GCA_017589665.1 Selenicereus undatus
CTGTGCACGTAAGTTGATTGAATATGAAGCCCCGGGGGGGGGGGGGGCGTTTGACTTTTTATTAATGTACTTGCTTTTTGTGTTTTTAAAAAAGGCAATTATGAAAAAGTCGTTCTTGCTGAGACATATGCAACAAGCAATTAACAAACAAGTCTCATTCTCTCTCTCTCTCTCTGCCACCAGCCCTTGAAGGATTGACCTAGAAGCATAGACATGACCATTAAGTAGTTAGTGCCATCTCTCTCTCTCTCTCTCTCCCACCAGCCCTTAAAGGATTGACCTAGAAGCATAGACATGACCATTATGTAGTTAGTGCCAACAATGTTCAACGAGGGCGGTAGTTGACAAACAAGTCACCCGCAGTGGGTACTTAGTCCATGCGACTTGGCAAGGTACGGTTGACGCTGTTGCGCATCTAAGTTGGATACGTACTTACTAGCTAGGGGAATCTTGGATCGTGCACTTCATGTAATTTGGGATTATTGCAAAGAGGCTCATACACTTTAGGGCTAGGAGTTGAAGACGTCGTCAACGAATTGGCAAGACACCAATAATCTGGGATTGCAGCCTTCTTTGTAAAGTTGAGGAATAGTTGGAACATAGAAGCGTTTTAAACTTTTGTTTTCGAGCTAAAATCTTGGAGGCGCACTTGCCCAGTCACAAGCTTTTATGAGTCATGGAAGTGCAGTGGACAATTTAGTATGTCTTGGTATCCCATACAATCAAAACAATGGAGAATTTGCCTTAACATAAATGACTTTCCAATTGTTGATGATATAAAAGGAATATGATATCGGAGTATTATTCTTGGGTAGATTGATCCCAGAATCATATATTGTTATATAAGGTTATTTCGATTGCCTTATTTACAGAGCTTCTCACTTGTATATAATTCTATTATACTAGCATATTCGACATCGAAAATACGTTCATAATTTACTCCAATTCTCTTTTCTATCAATTGAATGAACATGATATCAGAGCAATATTTTAGTCTATAGCACACTTCCCTAATTGTTTAGGACTCATTCTTTCCTATAAGCCACTTTACTAAAAGTTTCGAAGCCCCATTCTTAACTTCTCTCTCCGCCATATTCCAATTGGGTTCACTAGAGTTCTCCAAAGAATTCTGTTCAGTGGCTTTGCTGGCATTTTTTTTATTTCCTTCGGCCAACTTTCTTGTCAATTTCAAGATTCAAGGTCTTGGTTATTCAACTTTGTGGATTCATCTCACAATTAACGGGATTCATTCGTTGAATTGGCCAAGAATTCAACTCTATTATTGCAAAGTTGTTACTGCATTGATCCTTATCGGATTACATTTCTAGGTGTGTTCTTTCTTCTTTATACTTGGGGCTCCGTATTCATTTTTTTCTAAAATTGATTGATTATGGAGAAAGTTAATGTTGTTCAACCTATCAAGGCCATCTTAGATGGTTCTAATTATGTCATTTGGTCTCAAGAGATGTCTAGTTTACTAAAGGGACGAAGACTATGGCGGTATGTTAGTGGTGATATTGCAAAACCTACTAAACAACAGAATGAAACTGATGTTGCTTTTTCTAAAGGATTGGAAGATTGGGATAGCAAAAACCATCAGATTTTGACATGGACTAGGAACACATGTGTTTCATCTATTAAGTTACAGTTTGGACGTTTATTTAATTTATTTTGTTTGGTAAATTGTGGATGTGGAAAATATGGATGTAAAGTATGTTAATTT
The DNA here is from genome assembly GCA_017589665.1 of Selenicereus undatus. NCBI lineage: Eukaryota > Viridiplantae > Streptophyta > Magnoliopsida > Caryophyllales > Cactaceae > Selenicereus > Selenicereus undatus. Next base: position 4,381,778 of record JACYFF010031959.1, read on the forward strand.
TTTATTTCATTTGTGAAGTATATTCTTTTGGATAAGTGGAATAAAATATATTAAGTATGTATATTTATAAAAATTGTGTAATTATTATAAAATGTTGAAGTATGTTAAGCATGTTTAATGTGTTTTGTTTGGGTAAATGATTTAAATTTGTTAAGTATTTTTATTTTTTGTTCGATTTGTTGTATATATTAATTTTTGATAAGTATGTCAAGTATATGTTTATTTTAGGTATGTTTAATTTTTTTCTATGATTTGTTAAGTATGTTTATTTTATTTTTTGGTTAATAGTATTTTGTTAATCATTGTATATATATATGTTGTTTGTGGTGGTTTTTTTATATGTAATTAGCTCAAAAAGAATATTTTGTTGCCATTTGTTTAGGAGGCAAATGTCTTTTTTTGGAGGGAATTTCCAGTTTCCGAAGGAATTTCCGTCGAAAATTCCAATGGAAATTGGAATTGCAGCCAAAATTGCAAAAATCTGAAGAAGCATCCGACAGAATTACCATCGGTCTTTGTTCATCGGAAAGTCTGTCGGAACCCGTCAGCGTTCGTCGGGATACAATCTCCGACGGGCACTTTCCCGACAGGCCTGTTTCAGGTGGTATTTCCATCAGGGATCGATTTTTCCATCGGAATTATCCATAATTTTCATCGGAAATTCCGTCGTAGATCCGATGTATTTTTTGTAGTACACATACGCTACAAAATTAAATTTCACAAAATTCAACAACACATACCAAATTAACGTAATTTCAAAACATAACAATTTCAATAAACCTACATGCTTAGTGCCACTAACCTCTAAATACTCGAAAAAATAATCCGACTGCCGGTGGAACGGGTGGCAAGAAGGGGGCAGGGGTGTCGCAGTAGCGTCGGCGGCATAGTAGTATTGGCGGCAACTCTTCAACCCATCCATAACAAATCAACCATCACAAAAAAGCACCAATTAACTCAAAATTTTTAATTTTAAAAAACAAATTAACTAAAAATACACAACTTATCGATGAATTATGAATGACGGCAACCTCCTTCACCGGTCGCCGGCCACCGGAAACAATGGAGCTTCCCCTTTCTCTCTCTTCGTTGCTCTCTCTCGCTCTCTCTCTCTCTCTCACTCTTCACGACATGGAGTTGAGTGGAATGTATCGTTGAAACAACTAAAAGTCGATCTACATTTTTTTGGGAATTGCGCTTTTTTTCGATAGAATTTGCGTCGGATTTCAACGAAAATTTGAATTTTCATTGGAATTCTGTCTGATTTTCCGTCGGAGATTCCGATGGAAAAAAATTCGACGGAATGCCAGTTAGAAATTCACATTTCCATCGGAATCCAACACACATTCTGTCAGAAAAAATTGTGCGCTCCATCAGATGAGAAAGTCGTCACCTTTTCCGTCGAAATGGGACACTGTGTTTGTAGTGGGACGATTCAAAATTGCTCAAGAAGCATGGGATCTTTTGTCCAAATGATATTCTACAACTGATATTGCCAACCAATATCAATTGCATGAGACCATTCGAACCATGAAACAAGCACTGGGACAATATGTTAATGAGTTTTTGTCTTATATGCAGGCTATATGGGACCAACTGGCCTTGTCTGAGCAGGTTTCAGAATGTCCCAAAGATGCTAAGAAGTTCATTATGTATCGGGATAACTTGCGAGTTATGCAGTTTCTTATGGCTCTTAATAGTGACTATGGACCTGTGTGTGCTTCTTTTCTTGGTAGGGAGGCTTTTCCTCTTATGGAAAATGTTGTAGCTAAGTTGTTGTATGAAGAAACCCGACTTGCAATTCTCAAAAATTCTCAGTCACATGTCATGACACATACTAGTGTGTTGGCTGTATCTCAATCGGACAAATTTTGCAGGTATTGTAGGAAAAAAGGACATTTCATCTCTAAGTGGATCTGGGTTCCTAAGGCTAGCAACTAGCTGTTTTGCAGGTTAAAGTGAGAGGAGGCAACCAATTGTGGTATTTGGATAGTGGTTGCTCGAGGCATATGATTGGAGATAAATCAAGTTTCCTCTTACTTACAGCCTTTGATGGGAGGAGAGTGGCATTTGGAAACGGAAAATCTGGGACAATTGTTGGTGTAGGTAAGATAGGTAAATCACTCTCTCACTCAATTGATAATGTGTACTTAGTTGATGGGTTACAACATAATTTGCTAAGTGTGTCCCAATTGTGTGATAAAGGTAATCATGTTGGGTTTATTTCAAATCAATGTTTGATTACCAATATCAAATCTGTTGAGGTTGTGCTGAGGGGGAAGCGACACAACAATGTTTATAAAACATGTGTTCTTGAACTTCCCCAAAATCATTTGACTTGCTTGAGTGTTTTTGATGATGATATTATGCTTTGGCACAAAAGGCTAGGTCATGCTAGTCTTTCCTTGCTAAACAAACTTGTGTCTAAAGGTCTAGTTGTTGGCTTACCTTCCATCAAATACAATGATGACAAGGTATGCGATGCTTGTGCTAAAGGAAAGCAAACTAGAATTGCATTCAAGTCAAAGAAGTATGTTAGTACTTCTCGAACCCTTGAGCTATTACATGTTAATTTGTGTGCTCACATGAGGATCACAAGTAGGGGCGGCAAGAGGTGTGTGTTTGTTATAGTAGATGATTACTCTCGTTTCACTTGGACTTTATTCCTAACATCTAAAGATGAATCTTTTGAAGCATTTGTTATATTTCTTAAGAAAACTGAAAAGAGAATAAGACACTCATTGATAAGTCTTAAATCTGATCATGGAAAGGAATTTGAAAATTCAAGCTTTATTGATTATTGTAATGAACATGGCATTGATCATAATTTTTCAGCCCCAAGAACACCCCAAAAGAACGGGGTGGTAGAGCGAAAAAATCAGACTCTAGAAGACATGACTAGAACCATACTTGTTGCTAGTGGTCTTCCTAGAAATTTTTGGGCGGAAGTATTGAACACCGCTTGTTACATTATTAATAGATGCATGATTAGACCCATTCTTAATAAGACTCCTTATGAACTTTTCAAGGGGAGAAAACCCAATATTATGCACCTAAGAGTCTTTGGTTGCAAATACTATGTGCACAATAATGGGAAGGAGCCCTTGGAAAAGTTTGACCTTAGGACTGATGAGACAATTTTCTTAGGATACTCTTCACACAGTAAAGCTTACAAAGTGTTCAACAAAATGACTATATGTGCTGTGGAGAGTGTGCATGTATTATTTGATGAAACTAACTTCTTGATTGAGAATGATGTACAAGATGAAGATTTTGATCTTGGACTTGCAAGAAAAGACAATGGCAAGATGCTTAAACATGAACCATTTACTAAAGTTAATGGTAAGGAAAGTGGGCAGGAAGTAAACCAATCAGGGGGAAGCCCGGCTTACCCTGATATAGACCAAAACCAGCTCACTCAATCCTAGACTTCTCTGACTGATCTGGGAATAGGCTTTCGACCTGATCCCATACCTGTTCCTACAAACAGCCAAGAGAAAGTGAAAAGCATATCTATGGATCCTTTCACTTCACGACCCTGGAAACATCAAAGCTCACACCCCCTTGACCAAATTATTTCAAATATTAATACAGGGGTGCAGACCAGATCTAAGCTCAAAAATTTTTGTGCCTTCTATGCCTTTTTATCTCACATCGAGCCTAAGAATGTTCATGAAGCTCTTGCAGATTCTGACTAGGTTATAGCCATGCAAGAAGAGCTTCATCAGTTTGAAAGGAACAAGGTCTGGCACCTTGAACCACAGCCTGAGGATAGAACAATTATTGGAACCAAGTGGGTGTTCAAAAACAAGTTGGATGAGTTGGGAACAGTCACTATGAACAAGGTCAGGTTGGTGGTCCAAGGTTACAATCAAGAAGAAGGGATTGACTATGAAGAAACGTTTGCACCTGTAGCAAGGTTAGAGGCTATTCAAATCTTGGTAGCCTTTGTAGCCCACATGGAGATCAAGTTGTACCAAATGGACGTCAAGAGTGCCTTCCTCAATGGATATCTTAAAGAAGAGGTACATGTAAAACAACCTCCTAGTTTTGAAAGTCATGCTTTTTCTAATCATGTTTTCAAACTTGACAAAGCACTTTATGATCTAAAACAATCTCCTAGAGCTTGGTATGAATGATTGCCAAGTTTCTTAATTGAGAATGATTTTCAAAGAGGCAAGGTAGATAATACCTTGTTTCTCAAATCTTAGGGGGAACATTTGTTGATTGTTCAAGTATATGTCGATGACATTATATTTGGTGCAACTAACAATGATTTATGTGATGAATTTTCAAAATTGATGAGAAGTAAGTTTGAGATGAGCACGATGGGCGAGCTTAATTTTTTCCTAGGCTTGCAAATTAAACAAACCTCAAATGGAACTATGATCCATCAACAAAAATATGTCAAGGAACTACTTAAGCGGTATGGGATGGAATTGGCTAAGCCCATGGACACTCCTATCTTTCCTTCCACCAGATTACTGATGGATGATGGAAGTCCTTCACTTAATGAAAAATCATATAGGAGCATGATAGGGTTACTTCTATACCTAACCGTTAGTAAACCTAACATTGTTTTCAGTGTTGGTTTGTGTGCCCGTTTTCAGTCACATAAAAAAAAACACACTTGAAAGTTGTAAAAAGAATTTTTAGATATTTGAAAAACACCTCTGATCTGGTACTATGGTATCTATGTGGATGCAACTTTGACCTCATTGGGTATGCAAATGCTGACTATGCTGGATTTCTAGTTGACAAAAAAAGCACCTCAGGTATGGCTACTTTTCTTGGGCCCTATTTGGTCTCTTGGTCTACAAAGAAACAACACTCAGTTACCATGTCTATAGCAGAAGCCGAGTATGTAGCGGCCCCTTCTTGTTGTACTTAATTGTTGTGGATACGGCAACAACTCAAGGATTTTGGTGTTGACACGGGATGCATTCCCATATTTTGTGATAATACAAGTGCAATTAACACTGCCAAAAATCCGTGTCAACATAAAAGGACTAAGCATATTAATGTTCGCCATCACTTCTTAAGAGACAATGTTGAAAAGGGCTTGATTTCAATGAATTTTTGTGTCACTAATAAACAAATTGCTGATATTTTTACCAAGGCACTCAGTAAAGATCAATTTGAAAGGAATAGGCTTGAATTGGGTTTGATTAAAAGAACTTGAGCATGCTTAATTAACCCCTAATGATTGACTAGTTAAGGGTCGTTAGGCTAAATACATTATTCCAATGGATGCATTCAATTCTTATGCTTTTACTAGCATATGCGTGGAAAGTAACATGCTGACACTCGTTGAGGTCTAATGATATTGCCCTTAGTGTCCTGAGACACCGAACTGTTAACAGTAAGAACATGTTCCAGGAACAGACCTGACAATTGTTTGTATCATGTGCTAACCAAGTGGCGGTGTTAGAGGAATGTTGGAAACTGAAATTTACTTTTCATTACACCTAACCTATAATTTATACCCTACCTAGTGTGTAATGATGAGTTGCATGCAAAACATTCTCTCTCTTCAAGAAGGGCCGAAATAACCTTCCCCTAAAAATCCTTCGATTTTCGGGCAGCTCATATACCTTCATTTTCTCTCTCCATAACCCATCTGTCTTTCTCTCTCTCTCCCACAAAGAACCTGATTTCCCTCTCATTCCTTAAACCCACTTAAACGCCAACTCCAAATTCTCCCAAATCCTCACCATGGCAAGAACTCGTGGTGGTCAACAATCCTCCAAGCGTAAGGCTTCTCACCCAAGATCACTACGAGACCAATTATCAAGGAAAAGGGGAGGAAATTGGATGAATTTTGAGGAAGAATCACCGGCACCATCGCCACAAGCGTCCTCAATTGGTATGGAAAATACTCTCTCACCTTCTTTTTCATTAATCCCTCTATTTTTGGGTTCTTGAAAAGCTTAGAGTTAAAGACAGTTGATTTGAACCCTCATATGGCACCCTTAGTACACCCAGTTACGGGTTGGGAGTTAGTGGTATATGATCCGGTTGTGGCCGAGTCTAGCTTAAGGGGGAATGAAGCCTAGTTGGTTGAGGAATCAAAAGGTTTTGATCTTGAACGTATGGGTCATGATTTTATTGTTGAGAATGCTGAAGATAATGATGAGGATGAACGGGTTGTCCCAGAACAAGTGTTCGAACTGGTTGAAGAGTCTGATGAACCAAAGAAAAAGAAAGTCAAGAGGAACATGACACTTGCTGAGAGATATGAGAATTTCCTCTAGAAATCTGTGGTTTGGGGGAAGGTAGTTAACGTGTCATACTTTCAAGAACAGGGGCTTGGGGTGTTTGTAGAGACGTTAGAAGTCCGGGGATGGTTGGAATTGTTCACAGATCCTAAGAAAGGGTGTTCGGTCCTAGATTTAACTGAGTTCTATGCAAATTGTGTTGTCACCAATGGAGTGGTGCCAAGTATAGTTAATGGTCATGAAGTGCGGTTTGATGCTAAGAAGTTAGGTGAGTTACTTGGGGTGTCCTCTGAAGGTTTTGATGTGCATGTGAGAGAGGACAAGAGCATCTTAGGTGAAGAATGGTTGTTGGCGTTGACCCAAAGACTGCCCCAAAAGCCCCATCTAATTGTGTCTCGGTCTGTGAGAAAGAGGGAAATGATGTCATTGCATCAGTTGTTGTTTTGGTTTGTGATTACAAATGTTGTTCCTTGAGGTCAGAGACGCAACCTTACTGATCTCATGGCTATGTGCTACACTAATTTGTTGGATAGGGGTGAGCAAATTAACTTACCCGCAATCATGATTAGCCATATTGGGAGAATTGCCAACACAACCAAGGTTCATGACATGGGGTATTGGTTCTTACTGACGTCAGTATTTGAGAAACTTGGGATTCCATTGCAGAAGAGAGTAGGCCTTCATGTTAGTGATGAGATTGGCAACAATACATTGATTGGGTGTGGGTTCAAGATTACAAAAGGCGGCAGTGCACCTTCAGAACAGAAGTTCCAAACACCTCTTGGCCCTGTTCCCAGTGATGCCTCCACATCCAGTGGTCTTACCGTTGCCACTCTGTTGTAGGATCAGGTCACTTTGAAGGGGGAGATAGCTGAAGTGAAGCAAGTGCTTACAGAGGAAAAGGCTCTTAATGCAAAGTGTCACGAGAATCTCCTGAGTGCCCTTCTTGCCCTCACAGCCAAATTTCCTCCTCCACCTTCCTCTACCTGAACCTGTTCCTTCCCCTGTTTCCAACACTATTTTTCAAACACTGGGTTATGTATGTGCCTACTAACGGTTTGTGGTAGTTTTTGGATAGTATCTGCATTTATGTTATAACTTAGCATGTTGCATGTGTTACCTGTTTGTGCGTGACTCAGATGGCCAATATCATTATTGTACCATATACTTGAGTGTATCGCTGTTATTCCCCTCATTACCCGTGGTGGTGGGTGAATCCCCACTGAATTTATACAGATGGTTCCCTCGACCTTTTCGATGATGTCAAAAGGGGGAAGATAAGTATGACCATGCTTTGATTGGTCTGCCTGTTTTAAGTTGAGTTCCTATTCTTGTTATTCTCTCTTATGTGAATTGGCTTCTTGAACTAAGTTTGGCACTACTGTTTTTGCCCTCTGCTGTGTCTCACCTTTGATGGTCATTTGGTTTGTCATCATCAAAAAGGGGAGAATTTGTTGAATCAATCTTATATAAGGTTTTGATGATTACAACCCAAATGTGCTAATTATGCTTGGCTTGAATTGAGTGTTAGAATCATGTGATAAGACAAATTGTAAACATCCTGAAGATCAGTTCGAAATATCATGCTTGAAGCTATGTGATAAAATTGTATGTTGAAAGCGACAGAAATTGCAAATACCCTGAATAATAGGTCGAAGAAGCTGAAATCATCAATGTGGATATATGTGCACATCATCAACATAGTACGAAAGTCTTTAGAGTCTTAGGGCTAAGTACTGGTTATATTTGTCTAGATTCTTGTTAATATGCCAAAGAAGAACTTGACTTAACACTCACCTTGAAAGAATTATTTAAGCTAACTCAGAACACTGCTCAGAACAATTGAGCAAACAGGTCTGTAGTGCTTTGAGGGCAGTGAGTGCAAAAATCGATTTTCAAAGATTTTCAAAAGTTTCCCTACTGCCAAAATTCCTAATATATTTAGGATCAATTTTCTGAAAATATTGTCTTTTAGAAAGAGTACTTTCCTAAATAATATTGGTCTCCTAAAAGATTTTTCAAAAGATTTTATCTTATCCTTAATAGATATGATTTCCTAAAATGATAATTTTTGAAGGATTTAATTCCTTTTAGGATATTGAGTATTTTCAGAGTTATTATGGAAATCAAATTCTTGCTTTTTAGTGGGTATATAAACACTCGCTTCTCTTCTCTTCAGACACGGTTTTTCAAGGCAAACATCGAGTTTTTTGTGAGCTTATTCTCTGAGTGAAAAACCTTTAAGGAGTATGTAAATTGAGTCGTTCTTTCTGGCATAATAGGGTTCGTAAGTGTACCTTACATTTAGCTTGGTTAGAAGCATAAAAGTAAGGTGTTCTTCTATTCTTTTCTGTCATTAGTTAAGTCTAGAGTGTGTCCAAGTCTTGGGAGTCTTTGGACGTGTTGTGTGACTCATTCTCAGGTGGAGAATAGTTACGCGTGTGTAACTAGAGTCTTGGGGGAGACTAAGTTACGTATGTGACGTTGTCACGTGTGTTACATAGTGTAACGAACTTGGCTTGTGTTAGTGAAAATGTTTGTTGAAATTCTACTGAGATAGGTCGTGGTTTTTACACCTCCATTGGGCTAGAGGTAGTTTTCCACGTAAAATTCCGTGTCTCCTTTTTTGCCACATTCAAAGTTTTGTTTTTGCCTTACTACAAACACCTCCCCTAGCAGGTCTAATGAGTGTTCTGAAACAAAAGAAAAAAATTGAAAGATACAATTCACCCCCCTTGTGTCCTTGTGTGCTTTAAAACTTAACACTCTTCAAGCCGTACATCAAAATTCCTTTATCATAGAGAACATAGTGAACTTTCTACTAGCTTACAAAAGACAGATTTAGTCTTTTCGCGAGAGAAATTCCATTTAGGGAGAAGTTTTGCACGTGAATTGCATGACCAAAACTCATAGGTGTTGGATATCGAGTTTCGTCTGGATTAATTAAGCTGACATTGAATAAACATTATTAAATTAAGCAATCATGATTAGGCCACACACATTTCAGCTTTATTTTTTCCGAACTTATTGGAAATACTCTGGACTTATCCAAGCTTAGTTGCTGAACTTAGACCATGTCCAACGGCCATTTCAGAAGTCAAGGAGTCGACATGACGAGCGTGCGACTTAAGGGAGTGCATAGTTAGGAGTGGGACTTGGGGCTCGGCGAGCGGCTGCGAGCCTCCCTCCAGCCGACCCGTGTAATTTTTCTCTCGCCTACTGCCCAAAAGAATGTCATTTTGGGGCTGGACTTTGATTTTTTTTTTTTTTGGAGGAATGTGAGAGAATATTTATAAAAAAATAAAGAAAAATTAAATTTTCCAACAACTCTTTCTACTTTGTATGTTTTTAGTTATAAAGAGTTGCCCAACAACTTTTTTAATTTTTGAATTTCAATTTCAATTTTAAATTTAAATTCTTAATTTGTAATTTACAATTCAAATTAAAATTTCTGAATTTTGTATGTTTTTAGTTGAGAGAAGTTGAAGGTGCTTTTTTAACCCAAAAACAAGTGAAGCAAATTATTTTCTTATCCTTTTTAATTAATTTTGTAATTTAATGTTCACAAAAAATTTTCACAAATTATTCATAAAAATAATAAAGCAAAATAAATGACTAAAAGTAATTACATATGTTTGGTTGCAGGGTCCATGTGTATTATTTTATGTGATGAACCAAAGTGGTGACTCTTGTGTTGGAGAGAGAGGAAGGATTGTGAGTTGAAAAGTTGGTTCATAAGTGAATATGGAGGTTGCAGGTAGCCACCGATGAGCCAAATTTTAAGTTCATTGTTGTATGTGCTCTTACATAATCAGTATATTTTAATTAATTCTATTTAATTCAAGGCAAACATATCGTTGTAGTCTACATTTTTACAAAAAGGGACACAGATTTTGAAATCATCTATTACATACGGCTTCATTTAACTTAATTAATGTTTTAATATGAAGCATTCATATGTTTGTATTTGACCATAAAAAAATTGTTCTCTTGGTTGTCTAGTTTACATTCGGGAAAATAATTTTCCGTGATAAACAAATGAGATAGTTAACTTATTGTAATTGACAAATAGGTAACACAAACACACAGAGAGAGAGAGAGGAATCCAACAATTAACTACATACTTTTGAGTTTGTTAGAAATTATTAAATACTTTAAACAAAATGAAGAAATAAAAACTTACCCCCCAAAAAATACTAACATAACTAATTTTGAACTTATTTGATAAATAATTTGTTGGAGTATGAAAGTGGGTATTATCTCACATTTATAAAATTCAAAGAATATGATAGTGAATGTGTCCCACTTTTATAAAATTAAAGGGTTTGAGCATGTATATAAGTTTGTAAATTACTCCATTAATTGTCAATTGATTTTGGGTTGGAACCTCATTTGATCTTATATATATGACTTGTTGTTGAAAACCCAATTTAATATAAAATTTAACGGAATTTATTAGCTAAATTTATTTTAAACTTATCTCTAAAATTATTTCAACATATTATGAATTTATGTGAACTTTTTAAGTGTCTTGTTCCATCCAAAATGATATATGTTATATGATTTAAAATTAACAAATTTTCAACAGTTACAATTAATTATGAATTATGGAATTTTAGGATTCGTTGGTTACACTAACAAGTACGTATGACTGGATCACCCACAGCGGCGAAAACGTGATATGCATGTAATTTTGATGATAATAAAAATTTGTAAATAAAAAAATAATTTTACATAATTTATAAGTAATAACAACCTTTTGCTATCCAATCATATAATTTTTATAAATTTTATAAATAATATTATAATTTTTAAATCAAAATAAAACACTTCAATAGCAAGACATTTGTCATTTTGGTGTCCAAAAAATGAGACGTAAGAAATTATAAAAGTACCAGTGACTGTACAGGCAGCTCTGGACCCTCGTTCTTCCGGAGGAGGCCCAGCCGACTTCGTTTCCGAGGCGTCCCGGCCAGCTATACACGACGCTGAGCTGCGGGCTCCACGAGTCTCGGTAATAGAATCCTCCCAACTTGGTGCACTCCGGCCGGCGATTTCGTCAGCAGCAAAATGTTCCGGCAGTAAGGGGGTGGCGGTGGCCCTCTGAGCTGATGAGACATCGGAGGCTTTCGAGCTATGAAGTGGTGCCTGCACATAAGCCGACGTGGAGGCCTCTCGAGGCACCCCCTGATGCTGCTCCGATGTGGTCGGAGGTGAGATCACCGAAGATCGACGCTAGGCAGAGAAACAACTGGAGAACATGGTTGTGAGGCTTTTCCTTTTTTTTGTTTTTTGGGGCGGGGCGGGATGTTTTGAGATATTTATGTGAATGAAATAATGCAATTGCAGCGGTGCAAGTTGATTGAATATGCAGCCGGGGAGGGTTGACTTTTTACTAATTGTTAGAATTTGTTCCAAATTCTAATCCTGTTTAGAAACAATTAAATTGTCTCTTTTTTTAAAGATTATTGCTTCGCATTTAAGATTTGAATTGTGTGGTTGAAGATATTTTATTTTATAAAAATTATATTATTTGTATATTTTGTATTGAATATCTTTTTGCTTTTCTGTAAAGATACTCAAGAGCCAAGACATATGTTTATGACCAGGGTTAAATCTTGGTATCTTTTAGACTTCTCTATAAATATTAGGTTGTTTAACCTTATTTGGAGTGGAGTATTTGGGAGTGCCTCTCGGCACTTTCCTTTTTTATTCCACATTTTATTGAGAGTTAGTATTGAAAGATTTTCGTTGTAGTTGATATCTTCCTTAGGCGTTTACTTTGAGATTTTTATCTCTTTTGTATATCTCTTTCTTGGGCGTTTTCTTTGAAAACGTTTTGTACTCACTCATATCATAGTGAATTTTATGCCATTGTTACCACCTGTGATTTTCTCCTAATTTGGGTTTCCACGTAAAAATTATGTGCCAACAATTATCTTTTTTTAATCTTGCTTTATATTGTCCAATATCAACATCCTTTATCGCTTCCGTATATACTAAGCTTGAATTTCAATTATTATTTTCCCAACATTAATGTACTGTCTTTTTGTATTTTTAAAAGAGCCTATTATGAAAAAGTCATTCGTTCGCAGACATTTGTAACAAGCAATTGACAAACAAGTCTCATTCTCACTCTCTCTCCTAACAGCCTTTGAACGAGTGACCTTGACGCATATACATGACCATTAAGTAGTTAGTGCCAACAAAGCTCAACGAGGGCAGTAGTTAACAAACAAGCCACACGTAGTGGGTACTTAGTCCATGTGACTTGGCAAGTCTGACGCTGTTGCGCTTCTGAGTTGGGTACGTACGTAGTCCATGTGACTTGGCAAGTTTGACGTCTCCAACTCGTAGACCCAAAGTTTATGACGCGTAGTGGGTACTAGGGGAATCTTGGATAGTGCACTTCATGTAATTTGGGATTATTGCAAAGAGGCTCATAAACTTTGGGTCTACGAGTTGGAGACGTCACCGAATTGGCGAAACACCAATAATCTAGGATTGCAACATTCTTTTCTTTTCGACCTAAATCCGTGGAGGCACTTGCCGCCCGGTCACAAGCTTTTAAGAATAGTATGTCTTGATATCCCATACAATTAAAAGAGTGGAGTATTTGTTTTATCATAAATGACTTTCCAGTAATGATAGACAAATGCATAACATTCTTTTTGATCACCTTGTCATCCTAATCTTGCAAGTATTTGATTTCTATCGTTTAATTTCTACTAAATTTCAACATTTCTCGCTTTCTGTGTGTTCGAGTCGGGGCCTTGGTAATTGGTATACATCCACTTTCGTATGAAGCATTTTCACCGCATTGTAGTGATCATGGTATGGTGTCTAGAGTTTAATCTTCTTTTTTTTTTGGAGGGGGGGGGGGGGGGCGCCGCGCTTGATAGCTTTCTCTTTATATATCCTAGTTCTCAACGCCATTTGAGGGTGGATATATACAAGTTTATTCTTCGGGTTTCAACTTCACATTTGTCCGCCGTTTTTGTTTTACTATTTGACCTTGCTAGCAAAGGTTCAAAGATACTATTTTTGGTAGAAAAGTACCTCCATAGGCTACATAGGTTCTCAAATTATGCAAAGCAACAATAAGAACATATTCCTGTTTCGAGGGAAAAAGCTTCCTCATACTCTAAGCTTCAAAGTTATTATGATTACAAGAGCAACGTCTTTCCACATAGGTCCTGTTTTGTGGACTGTAGGAATATCCAGATATAACTTACCTTAGCTTATCAGGGAGCTCGATTAAAAAAAAAAAAGTGCCTGCAGTTCAAATCATTGGGAGGTGTTAAAAATTATCTTTAAAGAATGCTCAGTTTAAGAGCAAGGATTGACTGCTCCTGAACTTCCCTCACTAGTAATCTAGCCACTTTAAATATCCTATCGAAGATAAACACGAATGAATGATAATAAATCCTGCACAGAGAAAAAAGAGCTTCCCCCAAGAATGGGATCCCAGTCTGTGAAGCAATGCGATGTACGATTTTCGGTGAGTCCATCCAGAGCGCTAACGCTTCTCTCGCGCTAAGAGCAAAGCTTGCTGCAAAGCAAGGACTCAGCAAGGAAAGCGCTCTCCTCTAGAATTAGTGTTATTCTCAACTCTAATGTTTTAATGTTTTCCTGTTCTCCTTTTGGTCAATGAGACCTCAAATTTAGTTTGCAAAGTTATCGTCTAAGACGCTAATGTTGTCGAACAGTATCAGCTATCAAATCAAATATTAAAGCTAGTAAATTTTTGTGGTATCCACGTATGAGACAAAAGAAATGATGTGGTTACGTTAGGCAAGCAAGACAAGCGGACCTTCAAAATAGAAGTCTGATGGTGAGCCCATCCACATCTTGTTCGATATTTGATATGTAGTGACCAACAAACAGGTATCAAGGGAAAACTTGAAGTACAACATATTACAAACAAACAAAAACCAAACAACAAAACAAAACCACACATTCAAGAGTCATTATGCACTTCATCCGCTTCGAAATTCTTTAATTGTTCATGGTATGACTTTTCCAACTCTTCCTCTTCATCACAGGGTTGAATGATTCCTGAAAAGCTTTTGGTGGCTATGCTGAAATAAAGTACGTGATCTATACGTGGAGCGATATATATCTATCAAGAGTGGGAACTGCTGAGATGCAAAAAGGGTGATTGGGACTGATGCAATCACTGCAAATGGGATGGGGATCCATCTGACACCCTTCCGAAATGTTAAGAAGAAAGTAGTTGTGAATGCTGCCACCATAGTTGCTATCGAAACAAAGAGCGTAGTCAAGCCAAACATCAATTTCAAGGGCAATGACCTCAAAAAATCACGCTTTGCGTAAGGAGATGTTAGGATTGACAGGAATACGAGTATTGAAGCGGAAGAGCTGAACAAGGATATTGCTTTACAAACATTGAATACCATAAACAATGGCCGGTCTACAAGGACTGGTGCCCCCTGCACTGTTTGTGCCACCAGGCAGCTGAAAGGTATCTGAAAAGACCATTGTGGCAATGAGGGAGGCGACCAGGGCGGATGAGTCTGCAGTTTTCTTCATCCATTTTTCTCCTTTTGCCCTTAATTGCTCGTGGCTTTCAGTGAATAAGGCATGAGGTGTCTTGTGGTCCTTGTTCTTCGCTTCAGCATATTCAAGGCTCACAACATTCTCTACTGCCTGTGTTCCACAAATCAACAGCGAAAACCAAATTTACCTTTACCGAAAGGTGTCTGAATAAATGTTAAATCAGACAAAGGTGGATAGTAGGAACCTCAAACCACAATAGTTCTCTTTGCATTTGAAGAGCTGCTCCTGAGATGCAATTGAGGCGTTTAGAAGGCGGCAAACTACCAGCCAAATGCAGCATATTATTGCCATTGGTGTCCTTGTCGACTGCAATCAAGTCTTTGATTGCTCCTAACTCATGTATGAGCTTGAAGATCTCTTCATGCCGATGTATAATGGCAATGTGAAATATGCTGCAGTTTTCTTCATCAACTTTCCATAAAAGGTCGGGGTAGGAACGGATAAGCGTAGTTAGAAACTCGACATTGCCACATTTTGCAGCAACAAACAGAAGTCTCCAAGGTTTGCCAATCAGGTTTGAGATGGTCTTCTCATCTTCTTTAATTACTTCTTCCCACAGACTCTGTACTAGCTGTAACGCCTGTACTTCAGTTGGTGGTTCTGAGGATGACTGTTTTCCAGCAAGGATATTCCCTGTGATTTGATTTATCGTTTCAAGGGCGAGAAGACGTCAGTTTAACGACATTATAGCATAATGAATTCCAGTAATATGGCCTGAGATAGGCAAAAGAGACAACTACCTAGTCCGCTCAGCATCTTCCATGTTCTCTTTTGATGGCATGTCTGGGAGTTCAATGGCTTCCGAGCTAATGCATGCAATGCTGTTTCTTTCTTGCCATTCCGTACAACAGCCAACTTAGGATGCTTGTTGAGTACATGAATTGCAGCATCTATGCATATGTTCTAACAGAATAAGTCAAAATTCATATCATAACTTGGGTTTAACATGAGGATTTTGCCCATAATCTCCCCCCACCCCCCAAAAAAAAGAAAAAAAAAAAAGCTTGCCTGCAATAAAGAAACAATAATCTAACCAGCTAGTGTATGATGACTACACCAGGCAAAACTTACCTAAAATTCAAATCACATGACCAAACTCGTAGCCGACTCGACCCCAAAACAGCTCACCCGAAATTGATTTGAGACTGACCCAACTCAACTTGATTTCCCAAACTTTTTTTTTTTGCAAAGCCAGCTTATTAAACTAAAAAATAGAGGGATCTGAATTCAGCATGAACAGAAACTAAGTAAATAACCCCATCCGAAACTGAAACCAAACTGAATTTGGCCGACCAGAACACAATTTGAATTGAAATTAACTCGGCCTATAACCAAACTGAATGATCCGTTTGTCAGGTCTTATTGATGACTAGAGGTCAAATGTTACGTCCTCATCCTCTATGCTAAGGATATGTTCTATTTTGCATTTTAGATAGATAGATAGATGTAAGAAGCTATAAGGAGCTGTAAAAAGATGTAAGAAGCTGTAAGAAACTGTAAGGAACTGTAAAGATAGATGTAAGGAGTTGTTGAATTGTTGAAGAGTTGTCTAGTATAATTTGTTTTGCAATGAACATTTTGAATGAAAAATAATAACATTAAAATAATATACTTATTGAAAATAAATAATTAATTAAGTTAATTATACAACAATAAAATATATTAATCCCCATAAATTTGGTGAATGAAATTTCGTCCACTTGGGGTGATTTTTTATATGAACATTAGTTTGGTCGAATAAACAAAGTATAACAAAAAAAACAAATTTTTTTGACAAAATTGAATACAGCCCTCAAATAATCCCATTTTAAGTAATTTTAAATATAAATAAATGTATGGTCATCTATAATAATATATATTTCATGTCGAAACTCAAATATAATTTACATCATACTATATTTTTATACTTATGTAAAAGTTGTGTTCATAAGATATTTATACATTTTGTATATTGGTAGTATCATTAAAAAAATATACATATTTCTATAACTAAAATAAATGATGTTTTAGAAAATCTATGAGATATAAGAAGACGTATGGAGATGTAAGGAGATGTAAGAAAATGTAAGGAGATGTAAGAATATGTAAGAAGATGTAAGAAAATGTAAGAAGCTGTAAACAGATGTAAGCTCTTAACTAAATCCTACAAAATGCGAAATAAAACAGGGTCTAAGACTACGATTTCACATTTCCAATCAGGCTTGAGTTCGGATCATAATTTAGCTTTGTGAAACAC
>JACYFF010031959.1:4401748-4425061 GCA_017589665.1 Selenicereus undatus
TAGGGCTAAGAAGGGCATGCCTGCTCACCTTTACCCCCACCAAAAAAAGAAAATTATTATTTAGCAAGAATAAATCTAGAAATCAAAATTGCTTCTTTGTTTTGGAGCGATGCTAGGGATTCGAGCACATCGCGCTGAGATCATAGACGTCCAGGGAAAATCAAAGAATATTCATATGTTGTTGCCGATTCTCGCTTTGGACTTGGTTTGTCAAGCCTCTGTTGAGGGTGGGTTTCGGCCAACTTTGGGTTGAAGCTTATTCCATTGGCTTTCTTAAGTCCTCATTATAGCTGGCAAAAATTCGGGTCCGAAAAATCGGACATTTGGACAAAAACTTGATACTCGAACCCTGTTTAGATGATAAATCGGGCACTCTGGTTAGATGCAGACCCAGACCTAGATCTGAATCCGAACCCGAATGTCCGAATTTGTGATATGATTTTTGGACATTTTGACCGAAATTTTGTGTGATCGAACTTGAACCAGGTTGTTTGAAATTGTTTTTATAAAATTTCAAGAGAATTTGGACCAAAATTACACATACATCTAATTGTCCAATTGTCCGAATTTTTCCGAAAATGGTTCAAAAATCCAGACAACCCAAACCCGACCCAGATTTAAATTTGGACATGACCAGTTGCCCGAATTTTAAATTTGGACATAAATTTTGTCACCATACCCAGTTTTCTCCGGGTTGGGCAAATTCGGGTAACCGGATCAAACATATTTTTGCCAGCCCTAGTCCTAATTATATGGTAAACAGGAAAAATTGACGCCTCAAATGATGGAGAAGATTCAAATTAGTCTAGATTTGTATAAGCACCTCAACATGTCATAAATGCATGGAAGAAGTCTCTTAATGACGTAGGGCAAAAGAAATGAGTACCCTTATGCCTTATCAATGTCCTAACTCCTAGGGCCTTTATTTCTGTTCTTGTATGGGGTGAAATTGGCATTATCATATATTCCAATGTGATTCTAATATAGCAATATCTGTTGTGGCTGTTCATTTTCCTCTTCATACTGTGCATGACACAATTGTGGTGTAGAGGTACTGGGATTTGTCACATTATTTTCATGAGTTGGTTTACATGGTTTGAAAGGCAGGCTGACCAATTGATTATTTGTGCCCCGCCCTCTCTTGTATTTTTTGTGGGGAGATGTGCTTGTTGCTATCCTTTTAAATTACATGGTGGACATAGACTGGTTGTCCTCGGGTAATTTCCTCATGAAGCTTGCGTCTCTCCATGTGTAGTTCTTTCTTCATTTCTTCTATTTATAAGATGATGATAATTTTAGTTGCCTATTTTTTGCTTTTATAATTGGGAGTAGGTCACAAATATTAATTTTTGTGAAGTAAACCAAATGGCACTGTAGATTGTGCAAGAAATTGCAGTTTATCCATATGTAACTCATTGCTGTATTGGACTGGCATACTGATGGGGGTTGGTCATATTTAATTTGTAGTTGGCTGATGTCTTTGAAAATAGTCTCCCTGCTTACTAAGCAGAAGGCTTCATAAATCTCCCTGGCGCTCACCACTAACCAGTCCCCAGAATTCCACTTGTTGCTGTGACGTTTGTACTCCGGTTGTTTATCTGGATGGTCGTGTTTGATTTGCTTGAATGTCCAACGGGGTTTTAAGAAGAGTTGGATCGTTATGTCGCTTTGGGGTAGCCTAATGCTAGGAGGGACTCCCAGAGCATGGATTTGGATTTTTGGAGGTAACTAGTGTTAGTTTGCTTGGTTTCTGCAGGAAGAGTGATGTTTGGTTCTCCCTTAGTTGTGCAGGTGTAAACTACCAACATTCCCCTGGGCCCACAAAAGAAAAAGTTGCACCATATGTAGGGTTGGTTCTTTTGATCTTCCTGTTCTTGTAATTGAAGGATACTGCTTGTGTTTCTGGCTGTAGAGAAATATGAGCAGGCTGTGGGTTCTGCTACTTTGGCTCTTGAGAAAATTTTTCTGCATTATTGTCAATTTGCCTTGTTTAATTATATCACAGAATGCAGTTACTTATCTTTTGCAATTTCAATTCAAATTTCCTACCTTAGATGTTTGTGTGTTTTTTGGTCTGTAGATATGTGAGCTCCTTCTTATGAGCTATTTGTGTACAGTTGTTCCTCTTTTGAGTTTCCTAGAATTTGATAAGTACCATTTTTTTAATTGATGTCCACCTTAAAAACTTTACAAATTTTCATACATCATTTTGAATTATGTTTTCCGGTTGATGGTTGCGTGTGACACCATCCGGGCAATGTACATCTGCCATTGCCTAGTCGGTCCTATGATTCATATTGGGATTTCGGCTCCCTAAACCTTACCTTTGTAGGATCTACATTAGGTACTATGGTGGTTGTCCTTCCTCCATCATGGCCTTTCTTTTTGTTATGTTTTTTGTTGGTTGTCTAACTTTCGCTTTTTCCATGTTCTGGTGACCGTGGTAGCATGTCCAGCACTTAAGAAAGTTCCTCAGGTCCTGGTTGTTCATGGAGAAGGTGGTGGTGTCCTTGAGTACATGAAGGTTTGTGTTCTTTGTCCTGATCCGTGGAACTCTACCAGTTGGAGTCATGCTTCTGAAACATTTTGTCTGGGAAAATTCAGAAAGTTACTCAGTGTGGATAGTTATTGCTGTCTTGTAGAGAAACAAGCCTAGCAACTGGATTTTGCATAGACCACCATTACCTATTTCATATGGGACTCACCATTCAAAGGTGATGCTTCTTGTCTACCCTCGAGGAGTGAGGGTCATTGTGCATACGGCAAACTTGATTTTTGTTGATTGGAATTTCAAAACCCAAGGCCTGTGGATGCAAGATTTTCCTTGGAAGGACCGAAATGAGAAAAGCACAGGATGTGAATTTGAAAGTGACCTGGTTGATTATCTGCTGGCTTTAAAGGTATTGCAGTCACTGTAAGTTAAAACTCATATGATATTATCCTATGTGTAGACTAATTGTGCTGTTGCTTCTCAAACAGGCTTCTCCCAACTTTTTATTTGAAAGGAAGCTTCTTTACTAATTGATTGGTCTGATGCCTAGTTGCCATTTCTGAATTCAAATTGGGATCTATTGTGGATTATGATCTGCTGAACTGGAGTCTCTTTTTGTGCTTTGCTTCCTCATAGCATTTTGAGACACTGAATGCTAATTTGTGATTTTAAGTCGTAGATTGTCATGTGCCCAGTTTTCTGGATGAATAAATGGATCAATCTTCGTGAAGAACAAAGTTTACTATCATTGGTGATCTTGCTTGCTGATGTGTTCAGTATATCAAATGTGCTTTCTGTTTTTGGGAGACCTTTTAAGGATTGCTATGGGTCTATGGGATGCTCATGTTTTTGGCATGGAGTCCTCTGTTACTTAGTTTTAAAAGGTGCGAGGAGCACTGAGGCACATAGGGAGGCACATAGGGTCCCGAAGTGCAAGGCGCATGCATCATGGATGTGAAGCGCACTTCTATGCAAAAATTTTCAGAAGTCTTTCACATTTCGTATAGTAGATTTTGTAGAAACAAGTTAGATGAATGCATTAAAAAAGTGGCTAGGCATCAATATAACTACTAACACCGCAAATGATCTTAAGGTATATTATCTTATCATCGTAGTTCCCCAATGCACACACTTACCGTACAAGCATAGCTTACCTTTCAGCTCCCAAATAAAGAAACGAAGAAAAAAAATAAACACAAGGCTTAAAAAAAAAGAAGAAGAAAAAGGGGAAAGATATAGTCTTGCATCCTTGAGGCGCACCTCATCCGCTCTTGAGGTGGTGACTTGGTAGCCTCACGCCGAGGCGCGCCTAGGCTTGCCTCAGTCTGGCTTTTTTAAACTAAGATTACTTAGAGATGGGCATTGTGATGTTAGTTGTAGGGTATAGGCTTTTGACTTACTGACGCTGCGATTAGATTACATTGAAATTATGAGAGGGAAGGAAAATTTGGTTCTTAGAGAAATAACTTCTTAATGTGAATATGTGAAGAACCAGTTCTCAAAGAAATGCCATGGCTAATTTTCTGACAATATTTGTTCTACTTTGAGTCCTCCTGAACTGGTGCTTTTCTTTAAATGGCTTTTAACATGCTTGCTATATGTAGAGGAGCGGATGAATTTTGTTGTTTTCTAGGCACGATGCCCCATCATAGGTTTTGTGATGTAACATTTGTCAATCTTTTCTATTTTGTTGAGTGTGAGATGTCTGACCTGCTGAGTAGTAAAGCTGTCCATGGGTTCGTCTGCGTATTGAGACGTCTAATTTGTACTTCTGTTTATCATTTTGAGTCGTGGACTTGCTGTTGTACTGCCCTGCATGTGAAGATTTGTAAAGGATGAGTTGCTCCTTTTTCTCTCGTTGTTTCATTTCTTTCGTGGCGCTTTCAGTCATATAAAAAGATTTGACATGTTTGGCTGTTCCGTCCTCTAACACTTAGTTTTATGTTTTCTCAGTTCCCAGAAGTTGTTGCCAACTTGCCGGCCCTTGGCAGAGTCAAAAGTGATGCTTCCTTTTTTAAGAAGTTCAATTATGGAAATGCAGCGGTATAGTTGATTCCCATTGGTTGTCCTAACTTATTTTGACTTCATGATCAAAGGTTTGGAGTTGCAAGAAATGTTTTATTTTTGCTGGAGTTTGTCAATATTATTTTTATAAAGCAGTTCCCAATACATGTTGGACACTAATGCTCTTTGGACACTCTCAGAAACTCTTGTATTGTCTTATACTTATGCCAAACAGACAATTATTTGTGTTTCTTACATTGCATTTCTAGGATGCATATGTATAACGAGTAATTTGTGGTCATTCACACCTTAACACGACTTTTCTCCTCGACTAGTAATATAACGTGGAATAATAAACACACAAATAATTAAATAAATATTCCTTGTCTCGTATCGCTGTCTGTTCTTCTTAGCGGAGAACTGATAAGACCTCTATCTAAAATTCTTGTTGTTACTTGTTTTAGACGGTTCAGGAGAGGTGTTACTGTGAAGTTTCAAAATTCAAACTTGATTTCTGTGTGTAATTAGTTACTAAATCCAGATTACAGACTGTTTGCCAAGATATTTGTTATGGCATTGAAATGAAAAGTGGTACATTCAATTCCTCATTTCATGCCATATATTGTTGACTGTCAACATTAACTGATAATTTGTCCTAATAAACTGAATTTGTTTGCTAGATGAGCTTACATGTTTCATTTACTGTACTTAACAACAGTTGCCTCGGAGTTTCCTGTAGTTTATGCAAAGAAGGAAATCCCTTGTTAATTATATAAATAAACTCAGCAAGTGGTGAGGATTTTTCTGATTTTCTTGCTCCTCTCTGCACAAAGTATTTGAATATCTAGATTCTTTCAAGCGAAGCTAAATGGCAGTGCTGTGTTTTGCTTGTTTAATATTAAAGATTGTGGAACTTATTCCATTTGTTTTTTTTTTTTTTTGGGCATTCTGCAATGCTCTGCCAATTGTTACTAGTTGAATAAACATTGGGTCGCTAATGATCTTTGTTAGTGATGTTTTGTTATGAATTGTTGAAAAGTATGACACTTGGTTATGTTGACATTTGTTATTCTCGATCTTTAGGTGATGTTGATTGCATCGGTCCCTGGCTATCATTCAGGGCCAATTCTGAACAAGTGGGGTCATATGAAGTTACGTTCTATCCTGGAGGATTGTACATTTAATGATGAATTCAAGAATTCACCTCTAGTTTATCAGGTTTTTCAGGAGCATTCACTATTCAACCGCTTTTGTGAAGTTTTATTTCAGGGCAATGTAGCAAACTCATGATACAGCTCCTTTTGTTGACGTGGGGTAGGATCAGGTAACTCACATTTGGGGTTTGTTGTAAGCAATTGGTCCTTTTATGAAGGATACGTTTCTATCGTGACAACAACTCTGTAGTGCTATATAGTTCTGGTAGGTCCCTTCTTTGCCTTTTGCTGTCGTTTTATTGTGTTTTTATCTATATGCATCTTTATAATCTTTTAGAAGCACACTCACACAACTGGATCATGTGAACATGATCATAAACTGCAGGTGATATAATTGGTATTGGGTACTATTACTTCTGCGCCGGCCCCCCCCCCCCCAAGTGTGTCGATGTTTTGTTTTAGGAATGTGATCAATATCTTTGTCTTTTTTGTTTCCTTTGCTAATGCTTGAAGCCTTGAACTAATGTATTTCTCATTTACCTTCTTTCACTTTTCCGAAGTTCTCTTACTTGTGTGTTTTTTTGGAAGGAAATCACTGCTAGTTCTTGGCTGGTTATGGGTACATTTGCATGCATATTAATCTCTGTAGAGCACACCTCTGGAGGGCCTTTTCTGCTTTGTGCTTGTACTCAATTCCTTGCTTTTAGTTCTTCTGTTCATGTTTTTCTTTGGATTCCATTATGTATCTTTGACATGATTAGGCTTCTTATGGTCCTTGATTGCCATAACTCATAAGAATGATACTTGTGGCATTATAATTGTCAGGCTTCTTGTTCTTCATCTGAATGTGTATGCTCGGAAACATGTTTTATTCTTCTCATAATACTTTTGCTTTTACTGTGATTCAGTTTTCCTCAATTGGTTCCTTGGATGAGAAATGGATGGCTGAGCTAAAATCTTCAATGTCGTCTGGTTTGTCACCCAATAAGAAGCCCCTGGGTTCTGGAGAACCACTGATAGTATGGCCAACTGTAGAAGATGTCAGATGCTCACTAGAGGTAGCTCATAAGTGTTTATTTTGCCCTTTTAAGTTATCATGTTTGTCTGAGGCATAGGTTAAGTTTATGCCATATAGTCCCCCCCTCCCCCGGACAGCTTGATATGGTCACTAGTTAGACTTAGACACTGTAGTCTTCATGGTTCACTTTGATAGCAGTAGTATTGGTCCTATTGGATGATCTTCCCTCTTCTTCCTTGCATGAAGGAAAGCCTACTGTTGGTGTCATTAACAAATATGTGCTGCTGCATATTCTTCTTCCTAAATGAGGTGAAAACAGTAATGATTATGCCTTTTTAGCCTCCAAGAATTAATTTATTGTTTCTTCAGGCAAGACTATTCTTTTAAGTGACTTTAAGGGTGCTGCTGCTCGGCTAGCTGGAGCGTGGTAACTATTGAATATAGCCAATATGATTATTAGTGCTTGAAATAGAAGTCACTGATTAGAGATTTGTGATTGCCAAGGTTTGGCTTTGGCAAACAATTATCCAGCCCCGCAACAAAACATAGTCCAGAAGTAATTCTGAGGAGACGACTTGGTTTCTAGAGTTATTTGTTTACTGCTTCCTTTATACACCTCTCATTGAGTCTCATCTTCGAGTTCAATGCGGGCAAGATGTAACTGAAAACTTGAAAACAATGTGGAGCATGAGTATGAATTATGAACAAGAAGCTTCTTATACAGATCACTAAACTTCACACCTTTGATTCAGGGATATGCTGCTGGAAATTCTATCACAAGCCCAGTTAAAAATGTGGAAAAGGAATTTTTGAAGAAGTATTGGGCAAAATGGAAGGCCTCCCACACTGGCCGCTGGTACTGTCTTGGCATCAGATCCATGAGTCATAGGTTTCTTTTTCATTGTTTTGTTTCTTGGGTATAGAGCTTATTTGAACAGTTCGATAAATTGTCAGTGGTTGTCACCTTCATAATCTGAGCTTATTGGCCTCTTTTGTAATCTGACAAAGAGATTATTGAAACTAATCAAAGATCTGCGTAAGAAGGAAGATATGAGACAGAGTCATAAACTACAAGAAACGTGACTAAGAAATGATATTCAGATGTCAGCAAGAAACTTGAAAGAATGATGAGTATGTTTTGTTGAGTTTCGAAGTACCAATCACCCTTACTCAAATTACCTAATGAGTGTCTCAGATTCTCCTGATATTTGTGCGTGGCTCAATGTCCTCAGGATAATTGATTAATGACTTCCCTAACAGATTAGCATGCAATGTAGGCCTTCACAGTGAAGTCCTTTGGTTTGGAGTGATGGGTGTATGTCCTTCAAGAGACTTTTATTTTGAATAGTCTGCTTTGAACTCAATTGGTTGGTTTGCTGTTTGCATTTTCCTGTAAGATATCCTCCTGTGAGCTGTTTGTCATTTCTTGTTGTAGACTGCTGCTGCATTTTGTCTCGTTTCAATCTTTCTTTTGATGTCAGAAGTCTCCTATTCATTAGCAAGGGAAGTTGATAACTGTATTTTTGGGCATGTTGCCAAATATCACAATATTGCTGCTAACCACTGCTAATGTGTCCCTTGGAAACCACTGCACTGCTTTCTGTGACTGTTCAATTTGACTACCTCATGCCAGACTACATAACTGAGAGATATATAACGTGGTTATGATTGTAAATCCTGGTTTCCTCTGTTGACTGATTATGCATTCCTTCTTTTACAGCCGTGCAATGCCCCATATAAAGACATTTGTTCGTTATAATGGTCAAAATCTTGCGTAAGTACTCTTCCCAAAGCTCTTTTGCATACAGTGTACAAGATACTTTCAGCAAAGTATCTCTCATTGGGATTCTGGTGTGCCGTGTCTTCCAAACACAGTTGGTTATTGCTAACTTCAGCAAATCCCAGCAAAGCAGCCTGGGGAGCACTTCAAAAGGGCAATTCTCAGTTGATGATTCGTTCCTATGAGGTATTCTGTTATATTGCTTTCAGCAAGCATATGAATATATATGATAACCTAATGAATATATGCTTTGTGGGCATTGTTTGTCTTCCCTCTACATGATTTCCAGTTATATCATTCCTTGTATTTTACAGTACATGTCCATTTTCCTTCCTCAATGGAATTCCAAGTTTCACCCGGACATTACAGTTCAGCGTAAGGATTAAACTGGCAGAAAAGTTACAGAAAAAAAATGGATTAAAATGGCAGAAAAGCATAAACTAGTTAGGTTGGAGATGAAAGTTACTGAACTCAGTGTAATTTCTGATATTGGAAGGCTCCATTGTGGTGGCATAGATTGAGGTTTAGAGCTGCGCAGTAGCAGCTTGGGTGTACCTATTGTGCCCTTGATGGTTTATATGAGCTGAGTTTTGACTGGAGATTTTGCTCTAGAGGTTTTGTACCGTGTGATAGGTGATGGAGAATAGTGCTACCGTGAATTTATAGTGGCTTCACACCTTCGGCTGCTCCTGTATGCATTACCAATGCTGTATTTCACTAGGTATCCGACTATAAGAGTTCATATCCTATCAGAGCTTGCCAGTTGCTTCCGATTTGAGTATTGAGAACGGGAAAAACAGTGACCAATTAAATCAGGCATGAGGATGTGAGCACGACTGCAGACCAGCTGGTGTCTGGCTTTTGTAATCATCTAAGAAAGACTTAAAGTTTGTACAATAGTCATCTTTTCTGTGATTGGCAAGTAATTCAACCCGTCTAGGTATGGACAACTGAATGGGTTGGGCTGGCCCAGCACATTTGCTATTGGACAAGGTTGGATTACGGGCCAAATGAACCCGGTCCGCACATCACCTATCCATTACCACCTAAGAAGTGTTTTTGGTGAGTTAATTTTCTAACTAATGTCTCTAATTTTCCAACCAACTATACTAGTCCAAATTCAAAGTTAGAAATATATAGCCAAAATAATAAATGGGTCGGGTCGGACCATGGACGACTTGGTTTGGGCCCATTTGAAAATGGAACAAACTTGCCCAAAAAAAAGGTATATAATAATTATTGTTATATGCAAAGTGTTGGTAATAAGCTTAACTAATTGGAACATGTAAACTAATGTGTCAAGTAGGTTGAAAAAATAGTGGGTCACTAAACGGACTGGTAATGGGCCGGCCTATTATTGGCCAAAAGCCATTATGGACCCGGCCCTTTATTAGCCATATTTTAAATGGGCCGACCGCTTAACCCAATATTTATCCGGTCTGTTGCCCACCTCTAAACCCGTCAAAACTCAGAATGCCATGTACGGGTTGAGGCTGCTCGTGACCTCTGCAATTTTTGATATAAGCATTTATTTTGTGACTAACATTTCAAATCATAGAAAGTAGTAATTGGAGAACATGGAGAAACAGCAGCAAATGGCCTCATGTGAAAGACCAGACCCTGTCGTTCCATTCTGTCCCTCCTTCCTGCAATCATTTATTTTTGTTTGAAAAGTTGACTGACAGGTACTATGTCTAGCTTCTGAGATCTCCAGGTGGTGGCTCAGACTTCATTTCATTCTTGGAGGTTGATACAATCGTAGTGGTCTCCCGTCAGGTCAGTACTAGCCCCAGTGAGGCAGTGACCATTGGTTCAGTTTAGCTACCTGTTTTTCGACATAAAAATGGAGGGGCACTACATGGTGGTGGAAGGTTAGAATTACCCAATGTTTGGGTAGAAAAAGCATGACAAGGTAAATTATCATTCATAAAAATTCTACATGGCAAATCATCCCTAGGCATTTAACAAAATTTCTTCTCTGGAATAGAACACAACACACGTTAACGCCCACCTCCCCCCCCCCCCCCCCCGGTTTTTTTGGGGGGGGGGGGGGTTATGATTGAGATTTTGTGCCTCTTGATCTTACACATTCTGTTTTTTTTTTTTTTTTGGAAATATATTTGTGGACAATGATTTAATGATCGTTCTTTTTCTTGCAGAGGACATTGTAGTCTTGATTACTGGAGGTTTTTCTTGTTAATTGTGATTGCTTGAGTAGGTATCCATCCACTAGGTAATAAGGATTACAGTGCTTATTTGTGACCAAACATTGATATGTGAATAAGGTGATTTTGGTTGCATTGGCAGGTTGATTACAACTGACCAACATAAGTATTGCCCTGCCCCCTACTGAATATATGGGGAACCTGTCTCCAAAGTGATGTACTTCAAAAGTGATTCAAACTTATTATAGGCTTTTAATGGAGATAAAGAATAAAGGCTGCCAATTATGAAGATATTCTCTAACATTTCAAGTCTCAGATTTCTTCCATTATTCTTGATCTTCATCGCCTTACCTGTCGTCTCTTGCTATTTGTCATGTGTGAATGAATCAGCTGGGTATCTTGTTTCTGTGAACTGTTCTCAAATGCGGCAGCAGATTCTCTTGCACAGATGATAGGACTTATACCAAGGTACAATTTCTCCCCCTGTTGTAAATTGTTTAATGTTTTTGGTTGTCGCCTGTTAGAATTTTATGCTGTATTACTTCACAGGTTAGTTCATGGCCAAGGTTGCAATATACCTGTTTGGAAAAATGATAATTTCTTCATCTTTTGCATGCACTTTTCTACTTTTATGCTTTAAGCAGTTCCTTTGACAAACCCATTTGGAAAGTTACGAGAAACTTGTAATAGTCCTGATATTGTTTCAGTTTGAGTTTGATTCAGCCCAGAAATTCCACCCAAACAACGCCCAGAAAGTTATGAAAATGCCACCCAAACACCGCCAGAATATTCCACAACTGGCATCATTGCCGATCGGAGGGCATCTAGTGGGGATGATCCTCCGCATGTGGGTGTAGGAGCCCATGGTTCAGTCTCGGATATCACAGGCCGGATGGCATCTATTTGAGATAATCCTCCACACGTGGGCATCGGAGCCTGGCGTTCTGTTTCCGGCATTGCAGGCAGGGAGGCGATGGCTACTGACTGGCCACCTTGGGATGGGTTTGCTGGGTACTGGTGCATTTCTCCACCCCCCCCCCCCCTTCCTTTTTTTTTTTTTTGGTCAGGTAATAGCTACAAAATAACAGTACAAAGATATGTTAGTATGAATAAGTGCCCCTACGAGCTAACATTGCAAGATTATGTGCTTCATGAACTAGTTGTCTACCTACTTTGTATTCTCTTATGACGTTGAAGCTCGGACTATGTTTCTTGCAGTTAGCAAAACAGTGCTCTGGCTTGAGCCAGAACGCAGGATTGTCCTTGCATTACCCGGACTGCTTCTAGCGAATCAGTCCATACGTCAACCATAGCCCATCCTCTTTCCAGGGATGTTTTCATAGCCTGTTCCAGAGCTGTTAGCTCTGCAGACTGCAATGAAAGCATCACCTGTGATTGATTGAGCTTTGGCGTCAACTCGTAGTTCATTATAGATCACCACCCCTATTCCGCCTTTTCTTCCATTCTATTTCAATGTGCTGTCCACATTCATCACTACCATTCTAAATAGCCCTTTAAAAGAGGTCCAAATGAAAGCCAATACAACCACTCAAAAACAAGAATGCCAATACAAAGTTTGCCACAAAATCTGAGAATATAGTTTTAACCAGAAGATTATTCGTAAAAAGACTAGAGATCCAATGTAAGCAAGATAGCAACCAACCAAAATTCCCATGTCATTCCTTTCAACGCTGGCATCATTGCCCTACGAAAATCCTCACAGTTGATCTTGCCATCTCGGTCAAAATCAAGCTTTCTGGTCACATGATCAATCGCCTCATTGGTTGGAGCTCGGCCAAAAGTCGTGGCGAAAGTTTGAAGATCAGCAGGGAGGAGAAAGCCATCTCCATCTTTGTCCATCAAGGGGAAGAAAAGTGATGGGTCATGAGGCCCCAGCGTATCAAAGATGTCAATCCTCTGTTTTCCAAAGACATTACGACGATACAACAAATTGTAGAATCCATAGGCAGAAATTGACCCGTTTTGATCGTCATCGATAATATTCTTAAGATCTTGAGCCTCATCTAGGTTGAGCACTTTCCACATGCTTATAAAGGTCTCTGCGTCCTCTGTAGTTAACAGATGACTGCTGGATCCTCCCAAAATACCGAGTATGCCATACATTCCCAGAATCATAAATGGGGGTAGTCCTCCTGATTGGACAAATCAAAAGGGTTGTTAGTGCCTTCCTGTTGTGTTGGCCAAACATGGTAATCACATAGGAGTGCCATTTGTGCTTAACATCTCATCTAGCTCAATGACAAAGACCACCCTAACTATTAGCTATCCATGTACTTTGAGCAAACTCCATCCTGATAATCGACTATAACAATATATTGTTGGACTTTACTAAAACCCAAATTGATGAAGTCAATATAATCCAAATCCAATTGTGAAGTAAGCAAATAGGCCATTTATTTGGCTCCAATAAGTACCTCTCAAGGGTTTATGTTCCATTGAGAGGAAAACTCGAGCCATATTCAATTTGGGTTAGATCAATTCAGATAACATCAAAACTAGGCGCCCCCCCCCCCCGGAGAAAAGCGCCTCAGGTTTAGTATGTTTCAAAGTCTTTCGGATCAGGCAATCATCTAGGAATCAACTTATGCCAATTCTACCCATGAAGCATTTCACAAGATCATGCAGTTGTATGCTAAAGACAAATACATGAGCCTCTCCTTGGAGGCAGAGAGAAATGGATGGAGAATCATGTTTCTCACCTAGGCATCCTGATTCAATAAGGATGTCAAATATGTATCCAGCAAAATGAAGTGGTGCGAGTAGATTTTGCTGAAAGCACTTGCTGGCCTGCCTTAGATTATCGAGAGGGTCTCTCGGATACGAGAAGCTCATGTTTGTAGCGAGTAGAATTTGCTTGTTGTGAGCGTTAATACTGAAAATTCCATGCATTCCAGGATCAATCTTCTTCGTGATGTCTTCAACGCTGCCCGCTTCAACTCCATAAGTGTACATCACGGCCTTTAGGTTCTCCATGGCTAGAGTTTGGCCATCGAAGTTGTCAAATATGTAGTCAAGGTTACCCATGTAGAACAGCCGGTTTCTTTCTGCATGAACAAAAAATGAATCAAAGATCTTCCTTTTTAAGATATATATAACTGACTCAAGTCAAACATGAATTGAGCTAAGTTTTGATCAAATTGCATTAAAATCTGTCAAGTGTCCCATGGCTCACTGGACCAAGTTACTTCGGTATGGGTTCCCTTTCATCAATTTGCATGGGGTTTTTTGCTTAGGTTGATCAATCTCTCATAGTTAATTTATGTATAGGCCAATTCAAGATGATGCCCCAAAGTTAAAAAGAGAAAAAGGGAAACTTATCTTCTTACTTTATAAATTTTGTAAACTGAAATGAGATCGCTCAAGGTAAGCCTCATCAAGAGCCAAAGATTTAACCGCCAGTGGTTAAGATTAAGATTAAGGTCTTAAGTATATTAGGTCTCATGTTCGATTCCTTCTTCTCCAATTGTATTGTACCGCTCAATTGACCCCTTAGACTCACAATGAAGGCCCAAAAGAGAAGAAATGCACCTGGAAGTGTACTAGGAGTAGGACTAGAAATGATAGCAGCAATCTGAGACGTCCATGCCCAGGTGGACCCTTCATACGCCGGTGGAGGCCCAGCAAACCTATCCCACGGTGGCCGGTCCGTAGCCGTCGCCCGCCGGCCCGCTATATCCGAGACCGAGCCTCTGGGCACACCTCCCCCATGCGGAGGATCATCCCAGCTTGAGGCCCTCCGGCCGGCGATGCTGCCGGCGGTGGAATATTCCGTCGGCGGCTGGGTAGGATCTCCAGTGGTGGCGGACGCCCGCCGAGCTGAGATGTCGGAAGCTGACGACGGATTGCCAGGTGGCACCGGCATGGAGTCCCATGTGGAGGCTTTTCGAGGTGCAACCAATGAATCCAACGATGTCGGCGGAGGAGCACCTATGCCCTCCGGCGGTGCCACCGAGGATCGCCGTCGGCCATAGAACGCCGTCGGTGGGGGATCCATGACAGTTTTTTCTCCTCTTTTCTTTTTTTTTTGGGGGTAAAAAGAAAGAAACAGGGGAGGGGTTTTAACTTTTAATTGAGGGGTTGCTGGTTTTGTGGTTTGGGCAAAACATGGCGAGCACCTTAATTAGAATACTGCAAGTCAATGTCGGAGAAGTCTTTTTTTTTTTCACTTTAAAACATAAAACTGTGCATTCTGCCTTCTTGGTCAAGGTCCTACAGAAGTGGGGCCTATGTGATGCATCTGAGACAGTAGCTAATTTTTGTCTATATTTTAAAATTTTAAATTAATTTAAGTCTACAAAACATACAATAGGTTATCCTCATGAAAAAAAGAAAAATTTAATATGCAGTAGGATAGTTTGAGCATCTAGAATCAATTTATTTGCCAAAGACAATAATAGAAAATGTGGCGTTCTCGACCTGTTGGGTTGACTCGAAACCCGTAAAACTGAAATACACCCGACTCGTATTCTAATCGAACTCGAAATACACCCGATTTATATTCTACCCAAATCTGAAATACACCCGACTCGTATTTTTTTCGCTCGTCCGAATTGACAGGTCCAATCTGAGTCCATCATCCAAGATGGGTCCCATTTTTTTTGTTTTGTTTTGTGTGCGTGTGTGTGTGACTGTGTTAATTTGTTCTGTGGTATCCCAAATTCATAAACATTCAACGCAAACTTTGTCTGAGTTCAATTATTTTGTTTTATTTTTTTAATAACCTGACTTTGAAATTTGGAAGTATGCATCTATGAAAAAAAATTAAATTATTAAGGATATGTAAAAATAATTGTTAAAATACTCATTTATAAGTCTTATAAATACTCACTTAGAAAATAAATAAATGCTCATTAATTATAGAATAATAAACAATAATACTATATTTTCTGAAAAGTAATGAAATGTCAAATAAAAAATAATAATATTAAAATAATCAAAATTCATAATCCTTATAAAGGAGCGACAGGCTGTGGACAAAATTAACCCACCAACCAAAGCATTCGACCGTACGAAGACAGCTCTAGAGGCATCAATGTCTGGACAACCACCGTCGGGCAGTCAACAGCCGTCTCCTCCAATCAGGCAGAAGGATGTATCCGTCTCTATCTTCCCTTCACAGCCTCCCTCCACCTCGGCTGCGCCACCTGCACCGCCACCACTTCCGCCTTCGGCTCCGACGCCGCCTCCGCCTCCGCCTCGTAAGTTAGCTCGAAAACCGAAACTCTTTCTCTCCTTTCCCCAACCACCCCCCCTTTTTGATCTTGATATATGCTGAATGCAACGGGTTTATGTTGCCATATATCTTCATCTGGCACATTTATAAAAATATTTCTTAAGTATTTTTTTTTTCTTGGATCAATAACTAAATTCACTATCGTGGAATGATTGATAAAGAAATAATAAAAAAAAAAAATAGTGGAGAGTGAAACACTAATCGAAATGTCTATAAATTTTCCCTGTTTTTATTATAGTCTATGGTCCATGTCCGTCGTATGTTATTATTTATTGATTTATTTTTATAGAATGGGTAAGGAAATTTATCTAATGGTGATATCTTATACGAACAGTTTTCAGTGAAGGAAAGGGTGGGTGAGCAAAATTCACCCAAGCCTCTAGCAGGATTTGAAGTTTTGAACCCATAACTAATAACTTCTTATTGGAAGGTGGGTCACTGTTAAATTTTGTATACCAATCGGGCTTTAAATAAACGAGTCATGTATTGAGGTTTCAACCCAAAATCAATTGAAAATTGGTGAGTAACTCGCATGTTTATATACGAGCTCAAACCCTTTAATTGTATCAATATGGGACAATATTCATTTATATATTCTTTGTATTTAATCAATGTGAGATAATACTCATTTTCATATTCCAGTAGTCACCTCCCACTAGATTAACTCTTTGGTGGTTTCATATGTTAAATAACATGTCCCGCTCCCATACAATTCAATTCTGCGATAGAACTCTTCCATGAATCCACATTAGGCAATCTTGTCAGCCGGAAGTTCTTCATGATGCATCATATCAACCATCTCAATATAACTTGGTGTAAGAGGATTTCAATGAAGAATCTAGACTCCTTATATGCTATTTCTCAAGGAGTGATGCAGATTGGGTTACTAGTATGATTTGTTTCCGTATATATATGACTACATTGAGTACAACAATGTTTCCTTTTTGGTTTTTGGCTGGGTTATGACTAGAAAGCAATAGACAAGAGTTCTTGAAATGTGGAGTGCCACTCTACCAAGCTGCTCTAGAAGGCAACTGGGCAACTGCTGAGCAGATTCTCAGACAATCCCCTGATTGGGTCCGGAAGCCGATAGCCAAAGGGGGAGAGACGGCTCTTCACATTGCAGCAGCAGCTAAAAACACACATTTTGTGAAACAAGTGGTTGCCTTGATGACTACAGATGATCTGGCATTGCGCAACAATGCTGAGAACACGGCTCTCTGTTTGGCCGCAACTTCTGGAGTTGTTGAGATTGCAAAGGTGATGGTTGGAAAGAATAATGAGTTGCCCAATGTCAGAGGTAGCCAAAAGATGACCCCGCTTCATATGGCTATCTTGCTTGGCCAAAAGAAAATGGTATGGTACCTGCTAGACGTCACAGATTATAACCGGTTGGAAGATCAGGATCGCATTAACATCCTTACCAGTTCAATTGACACTGACTTGTTTGGTAAGTTTCAGTGTGCTAAATTATAGCATCTGAATTCAAGCCTGATTGCAAAAGGTTTCTAGTTCATACATTACTTCTTTTAAACTATTGTACATGTGTACTTTCATTCTGTATTAGAATGGACGCAGTCAAGTCCTTTTAAATTTAGTAGCGACCACCACAGTACTCTATAGTGGAAGAGGTTGTTAGCTTTTGACCTCTCAGACTCTCGGCCAAGTCAAGGTAGTGGCTTGGTCGCAGTTTTTCTAGGGGTTTACGATTTGAATTTTGACTTACTCTAGTAGAAGTTTATGTGCAGACGTTGCAATTCATATACTCAACAAACATCCTAAGTTGGCTGTTCTACGGAATTGGAAGCAAGAAACGGCATTACATGCATTAGCTCGGAAGCCTTTGAAGTCTGGAATATACTATCAAAAGAGCATGTGGAATATGCTTACCACACTAGGTTGTGGTTTGTTTCTCCTATGATCACGCATACTACTTGAATTCATTATTCTCATCTCATTCAACTAACTTTTTCCCCCTTTATACAACAAATCAAATCACAGGAAGTAACCTTGCTCAGAGGAAGCCATCCCCAGAACTGCCGGTAGAATTACAATTAGTACAGAGTCTATGGCATGAAGTCATTAAAGAAGAGGAGAACACTGTCTCATCCTTAATTGGAACCCCATGGAGGCTTCTGTTTGCTGCTGCAGAATGTGGCAACGTGGAGTTTCTGGTGACACTTATCCGTTCCTATCCTGATCTCATATGGAAAGTCGATGAAAAAAATCGTAGCATATTTCACATTGCCATTATGAATCGTCATGAGGAGATCTTCAAGCTGATCCATGAACTAGGAGCAATTAAAGATTTGATTGCGGTTGACAAGGAAGCAACCAGTGGCAATAATATGTTGCATTTGGCTGGTAGTTTGCCGCCTTCTGATCGCCTCAATTGCGTATCAGGAGCAGCTCTTCAAATGCAAAGAGAGTTATTGTGGTTTGAGGTTCCTACAGTCCACCTTAGTACTCTGTTTGACATTTATTTCAGACACTTTGGTTGAAGTAACCTTAGTTGTTGTTCTTGATGTGTGGATCACAGGCGGTAAAGAATGTTGTGAGCCTTGAATATGCTGAAGCGAAGAACAAGAACCACAAGACACCTCGTGCCTTATTCACTGAAAGCCACGAGCAATTAAGGGCAAAAGGAGAAGAATGGATGAAGAAAACTGCAGACTCGTGTGCCCTGGTCGCGTCCCTTATTGCCACAATGGTCTTTTCAGCTGCATTTCAGCTGCCCGGTGGCACAAACAGTGAGAGTGGGGCACCAGTCCTTGTAGACCGGCCATTGTTTATGGTATTCGCTGTTTGTAATGCAATATCCTTGTTCAGCTCTTCTGCTTCAATACTTGTATTCCTATCGGTCCTAACATCTCGTTATGCAGAGCATGATTTTTTGAGGTCACTGCCCTTGAAATTGATGTTTGGCTTGACTACGCTCTTTGTTTCGATAGCAACTATGGTGGCAGCATTCACAACTACTTTTTTCTTAACATTTCGGAAGGGTGTTAGCTGGATCCCCATCCCAATTGCAGTGTTTGCATCAGTCCCAATCACCCTTTTTGCATCTCAGCAGTTCCCACTCTTGATAGATATATATCGCTCCACGTATAGATCGCGTACTTTATTTCAGCATAGCCAGCAAAAGCTTTTCAGGAATCATTCAACCCAGTGATGAGGAGGAAGAGTTGGAAAAGTTACAACGTCAACAATTGAAGAATTTCGAAGCCGTTGAAGTGCAGAATGATTCTTGAATGTTGATTTTAGTTTGGTTTTTGTTTATTTGTCATATGTTGTACTCTATATGTTCCCTTTGATACTTGTTCTGTTGGTTAGTATTGAACAAGACGTGGATGGCTTCTATTTTGATGGACCATTTATATTGCTAGACGACATTATTTCTATTTGGTGTTGTCCGACAAAATAGGGTTTAGACGATAACTTTTCAAACTAAATTTGAAATCTCCCGGACCAAAAAGAGAAACGGAAAATATTCTGGTGGCAAGTGTTTTCCTTCCTGAGTCCTTCCCTTGTAGGGAGCTTTGCTCTTAGCGCGTCAGAAGGTCAGCATTGTGTTGATATCCAAAATGGACTCACCGGAGATCTTAAATTGCTTTGCTTCACAAGCAAGGATCCCACTCTCATGGAAAGCTGTTTTTTCTCTTTTCACGATTTACTGTCGTTCATTTATCTTTGGTAAACTATCTCAAGTCACTGTATAATTAGTAAAGGAAGCTCACGAGCAAACGATCCGTGCTCGTAAAGGGAACATTCTTTCATGATAATCCTCAACTTTTTATAACCATTACTTTTGGTATTTTTGGGTACCCTTTTCTCTTTCATCACCACTACTTTTTTGAGCTTTTAGGTAATGAGTCTCCTCAATTCGCAATAATCCGAAATTACATGAAATACACCATTCAAAATTTTCTTGGGGTGCGGCCCTTCTCCGTACCCTGCGTCAACGCGGGGTGCTTGTACACCTTGTTGCCCTTTTTTTTTACACAATTCAAAATTTCCTTTGTGAGTATCTAAATCACAAGAGCGTCAGCATCAAACTTGGTAAGTCACATCCGCTAAGTACCCACAAATGCAATTTTAGCTTAGTGGTAAAGATTGAAATATTTGGTACATCAGGTTCCAGGTTTGATTCACCCATTCCCCATTGTATTGTAATTGTATTGTATTATTTTTTGTGACTCCTACAAATAAAAAAAAAACATCCGCTAAGTACCCACTACACCCGATTTGGTTGTTAATTACCAGTCCTTGTGGAGCCTTATTTGCTAATTACTGGTACTAACTACTTAAGAGCAATTGCAATGAGGGATCTTAAGATGAGAATTTAGTGAATGACACATTGACACCCAATAACCCCCCCCCCCAAAAAAAGAACAAAAAAACCCGTACATGATAAAATGCGCCTTCAACATTGACGCCCCACTCCTTTGAACTTTTCAAATGTGCGTCTAAACGCAGTGTAGAGCATATTTTGGTTTATGGCGAACAATCAAAAAGTGGCCCAGCAAGTGGTTGGCTGGCAGCGACCATAATGCGACTCTTCTGTTGGCTCTCACTTTCTCTTTCATCGTTACTTCCTCCCCTTTTGTACTTTTCACCCATTATGAATTTTCATTTTTTTAATTATTTTTTTGGTATTTTTTGAATTTGCCTGTTGCGTTTCACGTGCACTCTTAAAACATTATTAGATATTGAATGAAAATTTCTTTTGATAATTGAAGAAAGAAGATTTGTTGTTCTAATTCCAAGAAATAATTGGAAAAAAAACGGCATATGCAATTATTCTATATTAAGAATTAGTCATCTTTTTTTAACAAAAAAATATGCAAACTATCACATCAGAGAAGAATTTAGTGTGGCAAAAATAAAATTCAACACTGATAATATTTTGTACAAAAATAATATCTAAGGGCTTCTTCCTTTCGTTGGAAAATAAGAGTTGATAAATGAATAAAATTGGTTGATATTGGTAGAAGTATGTTAAAGTGAGTTAAAATTGATATTTTTTATTAAAGTGGGTAGAAGTGGCCAGTGGGTTGAAGTTGATTAAAGTTCGAAGAAATTGGTATAATTTTTGTTATGATGGGTAGAAGTTGGTTAATGTAAAAAAATGGGAATAATTTTTTTTTGTTTAGTTTTTGACATAATATTTATTAGAATTTTAAAAGTAACTAAAATTTGATAAATTTGTAGATTGTATTTATTTTAATAATTTAATAAGTGTTGTTGTAAATACTAATATGTTAACAACTTTTAAATTATTTATGACTCTTTGCATCAAAAAAAATCATTTATGATATTTTTTAATGTATTCAATGAGGGAATTTTTATATGCATAATTTTTATATAATAATTTACAATTTACTACTTCAATACACCAACACAAAAAAATTGCTACAGGAAATTTTTTGGTTGAAAACATAATTAAGTTTCAAACGATAATTTACAAATTGTGAAAATTTTAAAGGAGATGGACTGAAATTGGTTGAAGAGGGTTGAAATCGATTAAAGTTGGAATTTTTTTTATTAGAGTTCGCAGAAATTGATTGAAATAGGTTGAAGTTGATTGATGTAGGTAAAATAGAATTTACCAACAAAAAGAATAGACCCTAAATATATATTGCTAAAATAAATTGGGATTGAGTATAATAAATAAAGTTAAAATAATTTAATATATAAGACCCAATTATATTAGGAAGAAACTTTATATAAGCTTTACTAAATATTTTCATAATTAAATTCTATAAGTGGGTTTCATAAAATTGTTGTTTTAATGATGTGATAATTTTAAATCCCCAATATTCGACACTCTCATTGCATTTCTGGTAAGTCTTAATGGTTAGAGTCTTTCCAGTGGAAGCCTCGCCCTCCTCATGAGCCATGTTGAGTGGCTCACACTCTGTGCAGTAGCTGAGCAGTTCGCAAGATTGGCTGTGTTACCGGAGCAGGCTTACCTATTTTTCTCTTGCTTTGTTTTTAATTTTTATTGATTTTTTCTTTGTTTTTAATTTAAAAAAAGAAGTTGTATAGTATTTAACTTGGTGAGCCAAAATTATAAACTTTACAATAGAGAGAGGCACCATTGTGAGCCGAAAAATTATGGACGTGAACCAAGAAATTGACTCCGTACTTGGAATGGTGTGTGTGAAAATGGCGGCTTGTGTATAATTGACTTGCACAGCTGCAATTGCATTTTTCCGTTCACAAACATATCTCAAAACATCTACCCACCCACCCAAAAAAAAGAAAAAGAAAAACTCACAACCATGTTCTGCTGTTGTCTCTGTACCCGGCGTCGATCTCCGGTGATCCCACCCGTTGAAGCAGTTGCTGCTCCTCCAACCTTATCAGACGCCTCCACGTTGGATAATGTGCAGGCACCACTTCATAGGCCGACGGCCTCCGACATCTCAGCTAGGAGGGCCACTGCCACTGCCGCCACCACGAACACCCGACCACGGCCGGAATATGCTGCTGATGTCAGAATCGCCGGCCGGAGGGCATCAACTTGGGAGGAATCTTTGGCAGAGGCTAGTGGAGCCCGCAGCTCGGCATCATGTATAGCTGGCCGGAGGGCGACGAAGATGGGGGACGGGCCACCGAGTGATAGGTCGACTGGGCCCCCTCCGGACCACAGAAGGTCCAGTTGGGCTTGGATGTCTAAGATCGCTGCTATTCCCTTTAGAGCTGCCGGTGCAGTTGCTGGTACATACGTTTATAACTTCTTACCTCTGCTTTTGTATCACCGGTGGATTTCTCTCATGAGTTTTGTTAATACAAATAAAATATATTGGTAACAAGTTTTGCTGGGTTCTCTCTTCTGTATGTCCAGGGACGAATTTTGCTGTCCGGCTTTCATGAGCTTTTTTTTTTTTTTTTTGGCGGGGTGGTACTGGTACACATACATAATTTATGAGCATCGAATAGCGATCTTCCTGGTGGAAAACCAAACATCCCACCACTACATTATCTCCAAAGGGCTTTCTGATGGGGTATTTTTTGGAACTTTCAGGAGCTGACATGCAGAAAACGAGAAAAAATGTTGAGCTTAGTCAAGAATGCTGGGCTCCCAAAGATGTACCTGACCCCAATATTACTTCCCGCAAATTCACTTTTGATGAGCTTGCAACCGCGACCCTGAACTTCAGCAATAATTTCTTTCTTGGTGCAGGGGGATTTGCGCGTGTGTATAAGGGGTATCTACAGGATGGTCAGGTACGTTCTTACCACATAAGTATGATGAATGCCTTCTTGGTGAAGGGGCATCTGCGCATGTATATTAGGGGCGTCTAGTGAATCGTCAAATACGTTCTTACCACTTGATGATCATGCTTTTCCACTAAAGGAGAACTTTGAGTTTGAAATGTGTTAATTTTGGGTTGAACAATAAATTACTTGTTTGCAGGTTGTTGCTGTTAAGCGGATGCAC
>JACYFF010031959.1:4468198-4512340 GCA_017589665.1 Selenicereus undatus
AAGAATTTTCATCTATGATTCACTGTATCTATCGTCAATCACTGCAAACGCCTACCAGGGAAATGTCCTCAATGAGTTCCAATGAACCTAATCAAGCTGGAACAGCACTAAAGATTCCCTAGAAAATAATAGACTAGTGAGAACAATTAAGCTCACTTACTTTGTACATCCTTCTGCCACTTCGGGATGAGTCTTCCCTTTTTTGGAGTAATCTATCTTTACTACCATTGCAGGATTTGGCTTCTTTGTAGATGAGCTTGGCAACATGACAAAAAAGCCTCAGGTTATATTCCTCAACAACCATCCCTGACATTTGAATTCTTTTCTGACTTGGAAAAATTATCCTCCCTTTTTGGTGGTGACTTGTTGCAACTGGTACATGTGTATGCATGTGTGCTTACATGCAGATAGCCTTATACTCATGAAACTTGTTTGAATTTCCTCTTTTGAGTCTGGATGTTCTGGTAGAATGTGATGCTTGTATTCTGAGATCTCCTGGGCTTGATCTAACTTCTTCATTTCCAGTTATCCGTATAATTGTAAGAATCCCTTGAGCTTCCGTTTCTCTTTTTTTTTTTCTTTGTGGTTATTTTTTGAGGGGGCCCGGGGGGGGGGGGGGGGAATTGTGTCATTGTTCAGATCTCAACTACCATGTGTGGCAGTTGATTGCCTATCTTCTGAGATTCCAGTCAAAGATTGTTGATTCCTGGTTATATGAATTTTGCACAAAAGCTACAGCCTATCATCCGAAACCTAAACCTAAGGAGACCTTCCAGAGCTAGGATATTAAAAACTGAATGAGAAAGAACTTCCAACCATCGTCTAGAAGGGGTTCTAGCAGCCCTTTTCATGTACTTATCCCATATGTGAATTCTTTCTGTTACTGGTGAATCCAACATTCCAACCACACGCTGAGAATCCAGTCAAAACAGTGAACATGCTCGGAATCACACCTTGTATTGGAGGCATCCCTTGATATAGGGATACCTAGACAAATGATCTGTCTGCTGCACTCTTCTTGCAGCAATTATCAGAATGTATTTAATTGGCTGATGCTACATTGGAATCTTCAGAGATTAGAAGATTTCATTCATGCCAAATGACAGTCATAATAGGATTTGTGATCTTAAAGTGGCATCAACATCACTTCTTTTCCTCAACAGTGAGAGGGCACTCTGCACTTCGTCTCCTCTCTACAGTTACAGTATAATTGCCACTTGCTATCCTTCATAACTTTCCCTAAACAGGAGTGACATCTTAAGATTAAAGATTGTGCATCCTCTGTGCCTACTACTACCTTAAAGTATGAAAGGTGCGTCATCTGTCTAACTTTGTTATGATCAACTCAAGTTCCACTATTTTGCAGACGCTTTATGCAAGAATAGGAAATCATGTGGAGATAGGTGCAAACACATGCATTGATAGAGGAAGGTGAGTGATATTGTGAAGTCAGGGATATGATTCTTAGTTCATTCAAGTCTTTTGATGCTATATGGTTGCCTTTTCTTTGTCGAGTTGTCTTAGAAATTGGACATCTTATGTAATGCAGCTGGAGAGACACAACTATTGGGGATTATACAAAAATAGATAATCTAGTTCAGGTAGTTCTTGTTCCCACTCTTGCTTCTGCCATTTATTTTAAATTTCAATTTTAATAGTCAGTGGTATCTTTTACAGATTGCTCACAATGTAGTGATTGGCAAAAACTGTATTCTATGCGGGCAAGTTGGAATTGCAGGTTCTGCAACGTAAGCATCTAATATCATTGTCCTGCTTTTCTTTCGTATTTGAATTGTCAATTATCTTATCATCTGGAATTAGCGAAGTCTTCAATATGGAGGTTAATTGTTGGTTTGCTTTCCTAGGATTGGTGACTATGTTACATTTGGAGGGAGAGTAGCAGTTCGAGATCATGTCTCCATTGTTTCAAAGGTACGAGTATCTTGTGCTTAAAATTCTTGGATTTAGTCTGCAAATATGGATTAGTGCTTTTTATGAAGGGTTTTTTTTTCTTTTTTTGTTGGGAGCTACTAGCTTTGAAAAGGTTCTGTTAAAAGGGGGGGGGGCCGAGGGGGCCTAGCTGGTGTGACTTCAGCTGTGAAATGAACCGAATGATCCTGGCACTATTATCATCATTTTAGACAAAGCTTTTTAAGAAACTAGCTATTCATTTATGAAGTTGCTTCCAGTCTGTAAATCTATCACATGCTTTAGTATCGGTCTCATTCAATTGTAAATGGCGGAAATGCTCACAAGCTCCACTGCCTCACGGTCTCTGTAGGTCCGCCTTGCAGCAAATAGCTGTGTCACAAAGGATATCAGTGTACCTGGAGACTATGGTGGCTTTCCTGCGGTAAGATTCTGTTGTCGTCCATAGACTAACGGGCATACACTTGTCCATCTCCAAGGATCAAAATGAAAAACTTTACCTAACGTGGACTGGGGATACTCACAGGTTCCTGTCCAGCTATGGAGAAGACAAATTGCAGCTCAACGTTTGAACTGCAAGGATGTGAAGAGCTGCTGATACAATTAGAGCTCCCACTGATTGATGCCTGAGTTTCTGATGATGCAATTGTTTCAGGTTTGATTTTAAGAGCACGTCAGCTAAATTCCATCTGCCATCTTGTGTTTGCCCTAACCCATTTGAACATTTGGAAAGCATATGCGTTTCTGAAAACTGAAAAGAGCACCGAGAGGACCGTTCTTGTTTCCTATTCCAGAGGCAGGGTGCTTTGTTCAGCATTCAGACATGTAGGAGTTTCTTTTAGAGTTGTGTGGAACTGATGATTCCTTTGCAAATAGGGAAGCCATGATCCAATTGAAATTTCTGCACCATGATTTTTCCAAAATCTATGCTGTCCACCCTCTCCCCATATCCCCCCCCCCCCCAAAAAAGAAACTTTTCTGAGTGATAATTGACAGCTGATTCTATAAACAGAAATTTGCTTCACATCACAATTTACAATGTCAATCAAGGGCACACTTATAATATTCACACTGAATACAAACATTGTAGATAAATTACTAGGGCCGTGTTTCCCCCTTTTCATGGTAAGAATAAGTCTCAGCCCCAGTGTTCTACTTTTTCAATGAATTCTTCTGAAGGATGCTGTATTGCTGTAGTCTGTTTCTCGCATTGCAGAGCTTTACAGCCTTCCTGGCTGGAATAACTGGCATTCTGCTTTACATATTATAACAGATTGCTGTGTCCTTGCTTGTCAGCAAAGGCTTGTGAGATCCTTTCCACCTCAGTTTCTTGCTCTTCAGCGAAGAGTTTCTAATAATTGTAGCTAATCCCTCGGTAGGTTCTACACAGTTGCAGGATTTCCTTTACTTGTCAGCGAAGACTTTTGAGATCCTTTTTTTGGGCTCAGTTTTCTTTTATGGTGTGTTAGTTATATGTATGGTATTTTCAAGTATTCTGGTGAAAAAAGGTATGTGGAATAAATCGATGTTCGAATCACGAAAATAAGGTTGAAAAGATACTGAAAAAAGGGAATTGTAGGAATTTCTTTTTTGCTTTTCATGGGTTCTTTGAAGTTTACTTGATCTGTTTTTTTCATGGTAAATGCTGATCAATCGGCATGCTTTTTCGTGGTTCGGACAGACAAATAAGAGGAAGGGGAGAGAGAAAAGAAAATGTTTCATGTCAAATTTCTGTAAGTCTCAGGCTCTAAGCCATTAAACTTCCTGTTAGCCAGAAAAAAACAAAAAAAGGGAGGCACATGAGGAAGGTGGGTTCAAAATTTTTAACTCATAATGGGCAAGGGAGAGCTGTCCTCCCCTTCAGTCTCTCTCTGTGGTCCATATTTTTCTTCACTAGAATGTGTCATGTGTATCTTGTGGATCGACCAAAATCAGCCTCTTTATGAACACTGATGTTCACATAAGTAAGGTCGCTTATATTTGAATCTCTTTAGATCCAGTGCAAGTGAGATTCTACACTAGAAGGAGTTGATATTATTGTAGAATGTGTCATGTGTGTCATTAAACTAATGACTAGAAAAAGGGTGATATGTCTAAATTATGAGTCATAAATAAAAATAAATTAGTTGTATCAACATATACATGTGTGTGTGTGCGCGCGCGCGAATACAAAAGAAAATATTATACATAAAATACTGAGAAAATCGAAGTAAATGAATATTGAGACTTGTTGTATGCCAATGTACAGATCCTCCGTGGCGGCAAAAGATCAACATGAGAAAACCTCCGCAGTTACGGATGTACTAACGAAAACAAAACATAAAAATTGCAGAAGAGTATGGATCACGCTATGCACGGTTACACCCAAATGAATTAAGTGAACAATAATCCCCTATTGACGTCCAGGATGAAAAGTAATGATTCAAGTGAAGTAAATAGAGCACCTCTCATCCCTCAAACGAGGCAAGAGCAATCCATCGGGTCCCACCACAGCAGGACAGATAGCATGCATTTTATGTCTCTTTGTATTCCACCGAGAGAAGATCTCAAACTTAATCACTGATGTAATCTCCAGCCTGAATGACACACTCCCAGCCGTCCGATCACTCTGCAGGTCGATCCAACGCTGCCCGCTCACCGTCA
Organism: Selenicereus undatus; assembly: GCA_017589665.1. Lineage (NCBI taxonomy): Eukaryota > Viridiplantae > Streptophyta > Magnoliopsida > Caryophyllales > Cactaceae > Selenicereus > Selenicereus undatus. The sequence continues at coordinate 4,472,771 of JACYFF010031959.1, forward strand.
AGCTGGGCCCACTGATTTCCTTGTAAAACACCGTTGTATTTTTGGATTCCTGATCAAAGGCCTCCGTTGCCAATGGGGCTGTTCCAATGGCTTGCTCCCTGTAGTAGATTGTGCTTTCTATGGAATCGTAGTGAATCTCTACCTAGCAAATATTTGCAAATTGCAAGCAACCTTATTAATATTAAAGATAAAATTAATTTAAAAGACAGATACTTTGAGTAAGGTAATTTCAAATCCGTTTAAAATTAGCGATAAAGTATTTACTTTAACTTGGGCTTTTTATGATTGATTCATATTCTTATGATATTACCTGGTCTTGTGCAATTGTTAATTTTGATCAAAATTCGAATATACTCTAACCAAAACCAACATCTATGTTTTCTAATAAAGTTAGTGACACTCAACACAACCAAAAAAAAAACAAAAAAATAAAAAATTCTTGAACCAACCAACAATCCAACATAGAAACTGCAATAGACGAGGATCAAAACTAACCCAACTTGTACGATCATATGCAAACCAACTAAACCAAAGTCTTATCCACGCTAAATTAACCCTAATCGAAGCAGAACCAAATGACAATTTACCAGAGTTCGAGTCCAGCTCGAACTCTTGTTGATTTCCCATAGTTTTGCTCTTAAATAATACATCTCAATTTGGATTAGAGCTGTGGCATACCTTCTGGTTAGGATTACGAATGGTGACATTGAAGTGTATGAAAGCACTCCCCAGAGCTGCATTGGGCTGGGCCAGGGCTGGGAAGGAGAACTCCTCCAGGTGGAACCTGGGCCGATGGGGCCGAAGACTGAGCCATAGAATGAAGGCAATCAAGCCCACAACAAAGAGAACGAAAAGAATGACGGTACAAACGAACTTGGAGACCCGAGTGGTTAGGCTCTCCTTGACCCGATGGGCATAGTATCGGGCCGATTGGCGGCGGCCGTAAAAGGGCCGTGGGCCGTTTTCGACTCGATCAATGGGTAGGTGGTGATTCATTTTTATCTTTCCGGGTTTAGACCAGATCGATTAGATTTTGGGAGGAATGAACAGGAACGGGTTTTGGGATGGTGTTTATGTACTGTGAGGAGTTAGAGAACAAAATGAGGCCAGGAAACATGAAAGTCGAAGTTGAGGGATAGTTTTTGGACGAAGGAAGGAATATGAATATGAGTATGAAAGGGTATGTAGAAATTGGAGTTAAAGCTATGAAAGGTGTTTTCCTACGGTATCTGGCAAGCATTGTATTCCATTGGATTCTAGCCAGTTAGATTGAGCATGATCGATGCGCTTTACGACGTGTTTAAGTGTATCATGCAATATAATGTCATATATCATCAAAATCCTAACAAATGTGACCTCCTTTTGAGCATCTTTAATGGATTGACTCCAAATCTCTGCAACTCAGTAGACAAGTAGACTCTTACGTTATGTAAAAAGTAAATACGCATTACAGAATAAATATCCACAATTAAATATTTTTGTCAAAATACACAACTTTATTATTGGATTTTTTTAAAATAACGGATAAATTCATTAAGTCCATTTTATCTTTCTTTTCTTTATCTTAAATATTAACAAATATATGTGAAAAGTAAAATTTCTAGATTGATAAATGGAATCCCACCTGTGTCTATTCTTAAGCCTAAAATGGGAGATAAATTTGTGCATGATGAAGGTTGAACAGATCAAGCCCATGGGCCTGTTGTCCATTTGGGTAGAAGGAAGATTAGCTTCCTCCTGCTTAGGTCTAGCAAAAATTAGAGTTTGGATTAATTCAGGTTCATACATTCAAACAAAACATCATATTCGGACCATGTCCCAATTGCATATTTGAATATCCTGATCGAACCCGAACCTGAACCCGAACTCAAATGTCAGATGTTGAAACTTGAATGTTTGATTTGAACATTGGGAAATGCGACCGAAATAATGCATATGATCGAACCCAAACCTAGACTTTTAATGTTTGCACTCAATTGTCCGGATTTTTAACTGAAATTCTGGATACTTTAGATTGAAATTATACATAAACCTGATTACTTGAATATCTGAACCTAATTGTCCGAATGTCCGACTTAATTATCCGAATGTTCAAATTTGTCTGAACCTGATTGTCCAAATGTCCAAATTTGTTTGAAGCCAAATTGATCATAAAAGTTAGATAACCCAGAAACGAATCATCAATTCGAACATGAACGAATGTCAAATTCTAAATTTGGGCAAAAAATTTGTGATTGAACCTATTGTTTTCAAGTCGAACAAATTTAGATGATCGGATTACACGGATTTTTTACTAGGATTGTCCTGCCATCGACTTGGAAAGCCCAAGTGACTAATTACCTTTGTCACCAGTTGAGCTCTATGATCCAATCAAGCCCCACGGTCGTCGTCTAGAAGTGGATGCTTTCGTAAGCTATTTGAGAAAAGGAAAAAAAAAGCAAAAATATTTTGAACTAGCTATTTGAGAGGTTTGGATAATCTTAATCTATTTTCAAACCTAAGTAATTTACTACAATTATAAATGTTACACATAAAAAAAATGAAGCTACATTTAGGTTATCATAATCTTTTTTCTTGGGGGGGGGGGGGGGAGATTCTGAAGTCTAATTTCTAATGGATCAATTCTCATGTCATTCGGATTAGTGTGCAGAAAGCTATAGGTGGAGTGGAGAGTTTGTTCATTTCTTCAAATGTCTCATTGTCTAGGGGTCATACTTTTCCAGTACTTACCATATTTGAGTATGTAATAGGTCTTTATAAGGCCATTCAATATGTAATTTAGGTATGTAGAGTCACTTATCGTTTAACTCTTGAATCCAACGCTAAATGAGGCATGAGTTACCTTTAGTCACTGAAACTTCATAAAATGAGTTTGGCTTGGTCGGTCTTTGAAATATTTTCTCAAAACCTTTATTTTGAAAACCTTATGTTTGTGAATTAAAGCCTTTGGGACCCGAAACTGAACTTCTTCACCATTGGTGAATTGATCGAGTAAGTGCTATCATTGGCCATACAATCCACGTAAGTATTATGAGGATACAATGCAAATGGATGCATATTTACATCAATGCAAACTTTAGGAAACCTAGAGCGGCTGAAATGAAGAAATATCTAATGACTAATGGAACATGAATGCATTACAATTAAGCTACATACTTACGTAGTTCCTTCATAGCTGTAGCGGACAAAGTGCCTTAAGGGGTCAATAAATCAACACGTATGTATACTATGATAACTGATAAGCTTGGCTCAAGAGTTTGCACAGTGCTTATTGCTAGCGGGGGAGTACTTTGGAGGAATTCCTTGTGCATGGAGAAATAAATTGCAAGGATCAATCAAGGTCTTGGCCTTCACCAGTCTGTCATAGTTGCCCAGAAAATACTTTTCTCCCCAAATTCTGCCTTTTTCCACAGCATCATAAGCCCCGCCTCTAGGACCAACTGCGCTATCATTAAGTCCTCCTAGGTCGAGGTCCAAGTAGTTGACATAGGCGGCTCGAGGATTCGCTGAGACGAAGGGAGCCATAAAATCGTAGAACTCTCTTATCCAGGTCAAATAAAGATCCTTATTTCTATCATCCTCTTTTTCCCATGACACTAAGTACTGAATACTGTAAAGATTTCCCTTTCGATGTGGAAAGGGAATGGAGTCACTTGCTATTCGAGCCATTTGCGCACCGTAAGGGTCCATGATGATCATACCCTTCGGTTCCTTGGTGAGAAAGTCCATGGCACCCTTTATGCCTTCTAGTGGAATAATTGTCCTTACATAATCTGACTTTGCCTTGAAGTAATTTTTATTTTGTAGATATCGATTTCGCAAATCCTTGATTGTACTTCCTTCACTTAAGCCAGAAAAGTACAAAACCGATTCTATCCAACTCATCTCTTTATACTGATCTTCCCTTATTCTTAACCTAGGAAATTTTTTATTAACAATAGAGATGGCCTCAAATTTTTTTCTGAGATAGAGTCCATTAAATGTAGCAGAAATATTACCCTTCTCCTTGTCAATAGCACTTAAAGAGACCGAGAGGTAAAAGGTGTCCTCCAAATAAGGTCCAACGTGTTGCCATTCGTGCACCAATTGAGATATGTTCTCAATTTTCCCTTTCCTAGATACTTGGAAGGCAGTCACCCTAGAGGGCACATTCAAAAGCTTAATCTTCCATGCATACACAATTCCAAAACTACCCCCGCCCCCACCCCGGACAGCCCAGAAAACATCCTCCCCCATGGCAGCCCGGTCCAAGACCCGGCCATCGGGGCCCACTAAGAGAGCATCCACCACGTTATCCGCAGCAAGCCCATATTTCCTAGACAAAAACCCAAATCCGCCACCCGAAATTTGGCCCCCACTTCCAACGGTCGGGCAGGACCCGGCCGAGAACCCGTATGCTCCCTGGGTTTTTTCCGCTACAGTAAGGTACACCTGACCCATAGTAGCCCCACCTTCAACCCAAGCAGTTTCTGATTTTAAATCCACCACCACTTGGTCTAAATCCATCAAATCAATGATCACAAAGGGTTTACCATCATTGGACGTTGATGAAAGCCCCTCATAGCTATGCCCGCCGCACCTGATCCTAGCCTCAAACCCGGCATTTTTAGAGCAAAGAAAACTGTCCACAAGCTGCTCTTTGCTTTGTGGGAGTATGATTAATGATGGTTTTGGGTATTCGGGTTCAGTAAAACGAAGATTTTGGAGAGAGAAAAGCAGGAGATTGTAATAAGATGTGGAGTTGGATTGATTTGGTGTGGTAGGGTGGACGGAGAAATTGGTGACATGGTGATCAATCAAGCAAGATGTGACCAAATGTAGGGGTTGAGACAAAGAAAATGTGATGAGAAAAAGGGAAATAATCAAGTGAATGAGAGCAACCTCAAAGAACTTAGCCATTTTGGTGAAAGCAAACTTAAGGAATGTTTGTATTAGGGGAAAAAAACCTGGGAATCTCTGTCACAATTTATAAAACAATTAGGTAAGTCAAACTAAGGAACACTTAGTCAACCTTATACATCAAGCCTAGTGTAGATGGGCTTGCTTAGATTTCTTATCTTAGGGAAGCAAATTCTATTACAAACAAGTTTATATATTTTTTTTTTCCTGGAAACGCAATCTATTGTAATTTGATGGATAAGTCACGTTGATTTATGTTGCTTCGAATATTCAACCATTAGTAGGATGGAGTTGTTGAAAATTGAAACTTTGAATCAAATTTAAATCCAAAGAATATAATGCATAAAATTTGGATTGTCCTTAGAATGTCTAATTTACTTTAGGTTGGATTATTGAATATGCTAAAATTCAAATTAAAGTTAGAATATCGATTCAGAGTATAGGTTTTTTGTTCTTTAAAAAAAAATTTGTGTTTATAATTATAATTTGGACAATAGAATTGAAATTGTGTTTAGAATTTTTAACTACTTCAAATGCAAAATTGGCAATATTAGACCATTTGCACATGGGGATCTGCTGCCCTTCCACATTGTCTCAAGTTCCAACTTTTGGAACTCCTTTAATTTCCTCACCTCCACATCTAATGATGAAACTCCAATTTGAATTACCAAATAAAATATTTATCATGGATCCATTTCGCAATCCACAAATGAACAAATAGGCTCCATCACACAGGGTGGAACACTGGCTCACGTAAACTTCTGTTCCCATTGTAGCTGGCAATGATGGAACATGGGCCGTTCTTAGGTGTTGTTCTAGTGCTCAATGCTCCTGATGCTACTTTATTGATGTTTTAGTGATTGGTATAAGTCTTCTTATGATTGGTACGTACATTTTTTGAACATTATATTTAACACTGTGGTGTAGATGTAGGGTTGTATTTCTGTCGAGGCAAGTTTAAGATAAGTGAGTTCGAAACTCAACCCATGAGGTTGCATTTGGGCCCGGATCGACTCACTGAGCTCAAGGCCAACCTCAAGCTCTCCTTGTGCAAGGCTCAAGCCTAGACTTAACTCTTGTAAAGCTTGTCTAAAAGCGAAGCATAAGGCCAAACATCTTAAAGCTTTGAGCCATGCATAAGTTGTTTGAGGATAAAATCTTGTCTACAATTCATACGTCATGTTATGTGTAAATGATATGAGATAAATTTTGATTATTAGATTCAGTGGGCAAATACTTGGGTCACACGTCATACATTATAGAGGATTATGATAGTGTACATTATATTTTTTAACGCCAAGCCATGGCAATTCTAAGCGTAGAGTCGTAGACGGATGAAGCAAATCAATTAGGTAAATATAATTCCACCTTAGACTGATTCAAACCAATTGTTAAGTCACGAAGCCGGTTCGCAAGACCGAGTTTTGCCGACAAATTAATTGTTTTTTTTTCCAACAAATGCAAGATGGATTTATTCATTAAAAATCATAAGATATTTAGAATAAGTATTATATTAAGTTAAATATAAAACTAATTTTAAAAACAGGTTATGTTCAAGAATGAAATAATAGTTGCCAACATACTGTAAGGCGTATTTTTCACTCGATCACTTGTTGCATGATGCAAATTTAGGAAAAAGAGATTCATGAGTAATTTAGTACAATTTTTTTGTCGAAGATTTACCCACTGTTATATATGTGATATTTAAAGAATTGATATTCATTGAGAACATTTGATCCATGTGATCCGTCAATAATTTCATTCCAAAGAATCCCAAATTCATACCTGAAATTTGACTGATCAAAACTTTGCAAATTAATTAGCGTGTTTTTTCAAATTAAAATTATGTCCAATAAAATGGCAATATACGTAGTAACTAGAAAGATTCAATAAAAAAAATAAAAAAAGAAGAAGGAACGTAAAATTATATATAATCTTCAATCTATTGACCTAATGATCGTATTAATTATCGCTTCCCTTCTGATCTTATTATTTTATTTTATGTTTTTTCTAAACCTCTTGATCTCCTATCCCTCTACCATTCCGGGGTTATAGTCATATGGTAATAATAAAAACATCAGCAAATGGATTAATTTTCAAATTTATAACCGAGGGAACAAGTTATTGGAAATCAAGGGGCTGTTACACATAGAAAATCAGATGTCAATTTCGAACGCAATTCTTCAAGCAATTAAAATGAAAACCCAGCCCTCCTACGTACTATGAATTAGGGTTACCACAGTGACTTATTATCTCAATGACTTTTCTTTTCTTTTTTTTTGGGGGGGGGGGGGGTAAGATGCAGGGGCAAAGCCCGTAGAAGCTATCTTAATGACTTTTCTTAGTATGACTGCTTGTCGAATTATTCAACTCTCGAATGTCAAGATAGAGATGATCTAACATAGGATGTAAGCAACCATGACTTTCTTGTAAACCTGGTTAAATTGACGGTCGGATCGGATTGAGGGTCGAGTCATGAGGATCGGCATGTAGGATTTTTTCGACCCTAACCCTACCTGACTCTCATGTGGGTTGGTATATCCTTGACTCTGACTTTGATCCTAAGGATACTCGTGGGTCAGCAGGTCAGACCCAATTCTCAAACCTTCTCTATATAAAAAATGAGATTTTTCTCACTAAGTTTCATTTTTATTATAAAGTTCAACACTAAATATCCTGCTAAACAAAAAACCAAACAATAATATAATGTTCCAATGAAATTTATCATAATTACACCCATTCTAATGCATAATTTAGTTATTAAGACGGTGAGATCACTAAAACTACTACTCCAAAACATCAAAGAGGGAACGTTAGTTAGAAGGCTAAGAACTAGAGAGATTTAGAGAGGTAAATGAGTAGGGGAGGCTAAGAGGAGACGAGAAAGTAAAAGGCGAAAAGACTATGAACAAATAAAACCCAATGTATCTTGTTTTGATTTTTAATTTTAATTTTTTTTTTAAAGTGAGGGTCAGCGAGTCAGGTCATAATGTCAAAACCTCTACCCAAGTCCCACCCTTTATCATAGTCAGGTACATTCAATTTGAGGGTCGGAATGGGTTGGAGATAAAAAAAAATGCTGACTCTAACCCGCATTTTAGTTTATTGTAGTAGCTCAAACCTCAATGCCAACGTGTAATTAGTGTGTCCATCTTAAAAAATTTAACTTTTCAAAGATTATAATCCTTTAGCCTACCAGAAGATGATTCAAAGTCGTGTTCAAACAATCAAAAAAAAAAAAATTCATGTTTAAGATTACCTATCTGTATGTGTAAGCTATACATGAGAAAAATGACTGACATTATCACGTTTTCATATAGTATATAATTGCATGCAACATAACGCCATCTAATCTAACAACCTCTCTTTCATCAGTGCATTACATATTAATCTTTAAATAGATAAAAATGTCTGCAGTACGTAATTAGTGACATAATGGTTCAGGGCCTGGAAGTGTCCTACTTGCACATTTTGGAAATAGCCCAGTTCTTAATGGGCCAGCAAATTGCATGGCTCCTCAGATGAGGGGGAATGGGGCAATTTTTTGGGTCCATATAGAAGCCCAATACGATGCTCGAATTTGTCTTGGCTAAAGTGTACCTAGCAATGCCTCTTTTCCAATGTACCAAACTACCAGTTGTGTTTTTAATTTATTTAAAAAAAAAAAAATTCGAGTGAACAAAGGTTGATATACTTGATGATGTACTAATGTAGGTAGGGTTTAAATTTGGATTTCTTTATAACAGTTTACAAATATTTAGTAATTGATTTAACTGATCATACATAAACCCAGCATATGACAAATTAATTATGCTTATCTCTAATTTATTGATTTTAGGCCGTTCAATATATTAATTTAGACTGAACTCAGTGAAAAGGGAAAAAAAGAAGTTCCTTACGAACCATTAGAAATATACTTTGATATATTGAATAATTTAGACTGAACCCATTCATTAGACTGACCATATAGTAATTTAGATTGAACTCAGTCATCTGATTGATGTACACATTCTAAATTTGATAATTGATTATGCATACTTATTATATTGTTGTGTTTTAGACCATATAACCCATTCATTGGACCGATCAACAGTGAAAAAAGGATATTTATCTAAAAAAAATTTCTTTGAAATAAACAAAAATAAAGACCAGCCCAAATTAGATTTTATAATATAATTTTATTGTCTTCAATATAATTGTCCTGTCACATGTAACTAGTTGACAAATAGGTTAGATCAGAAAAGGAGGATCCTCCCTGATTTGGGTTAACACCCTACATATTCAGTTACCTGAATTTTAGGAGACTGAAATTATAAATTCTTATACACATTCACTGTTTCTTCAATTGCAAGCTATGCCCTCAATTCACATGCATTATTGGTTCATATTTTCAGTGAATAAATTTTAATTAGTAAGAAAAAGAATTTGAAAGTGATACCGTTATAAATAGGCAACATGTGTTAGATGAGCAGCACTAACCCAACCATTCCAACCAGAGAATCACTTGTTTTATATGCATTTGTTGAGCTTGTAGTAGTTATCACTTATCCTAATGCACGCTTTTAGTTGTTGTAAGTTTGTGTTTTAGGTGAGGTAACCCTTTAAGCTAATGGAAGCTTTGAGTTGTTAGAAGTTTTGAGATGGATGTGATGTAACTCAACTATTAACAACTCACAAGGATAACTAATTACAATGTAAAACTTATAATATATGCAATTGTTTGGGACTTTTGATCCTCCATTAGTTATAGTCGAGCTAACTGTCGTAGGATAAGGGATAGAATTGTCTCAGTGCAGATATTCTCCATTCACAAGACTTGAATTGTCTCAGTGCACAAATATCAAACCACCTAAACTAATTTCCGTTGATCATTCTAGTGCATGGATCGAAATCAATTTGCTTTTGAAGTGTAACTTAGTTTTAGCAATCGATCAATATTTTCATGATCGTATTGATCCTGGTGCATGGAAATTAATTTGGTGCTTCTAAGTACTTTATAGTTCATATTGTTATCTGCAATGCATGTTTTTAGATAATGTAACATTCAAGTCAAGGTGAAATTTTGTATTGGTCCTAAACCAACAAGCTCAACTAACTGGATCTAACCAATCCTACAAGAAAGCATATACTATACAAATGAAAAATGATAATAATAATAATAATGCACACATGCAATGACGACCTTCACTATGAATTATGTTCAAGGGCCAGTCAAGCATATATAAAAGGGAGTCTCCTCCTCAACTAATTATAGGATTACACACAAAAGCAAAGCTAATATATAACCTTCTAGGAGAATGGCTAGCTTGAAACCAGTCACTTCTCTTTTACCTCAATTGTTTCTTGTTCTAACTTTAATTCTTCATAATGCCAATGGTGATCAGAATTGCCTGAAGGTGGGGTTTTATGAGGAATCATGCCCTCAAGCTGCGGCCATAACCAGGAACATAGTCAATGAAGTTCTTGCGATTGCACCTTCTCTCTCGGGGCCCTTACTTAGGATGTTCTTTCATGACTGTTTTGTCAGGGTATCGATCTTATTTATATTCATTTTAATTAGTTGCTATTTATTAGTATCTCTTATCACTCTAGTGAAGTATAAATGCTCATAGCGGTGATGTTGTGTCCATAATCATTCGCCTTTATGAATTGGGTTATTCTTCAGCTTACAAATGAAAGTATTTGTTTACAGGGTTGTGACGCATCTGTTCTTCTGGATTCCCCTACCAAGGATGCCGAAAAAGATGCACTTCCAAATCTAACTTTGAGAGGATATCAAATTTTTGACAAAATTAAGAATGCAATAGAGCAAACATGTCCCGGAGTCGTCTCATGTGCCGATATAATAGCGTTAGCAGCTAGAGATGCAGTAGCTGCGGTAAATTACCTATTTCCAATATATTTAAATTAGCTAACATGTCTAGTATAACGTTACTGATCTTAATTATGAATGCATTTGTCTATCTATAGATGGGTGGGCCATCGTGGGAGGTTGAGACAGGAAGAAGAGATGGTATCATATCAACAGCCACTGAAGCCTTAGCCAATCTTCCACCAGCCAGCCTCAACATAAATCAACTTAAACTCATCTTTCAACAAAAAGGCCTTACTGTTAGAGATCTTGCTGTCCTCTCAGGTATGTCTCCTTTATTACCCTTTGTACCCCCTCACGTCAAGGCACACAAAGTAACCCAACTCCCCCCCCCCCCCCAATCCAAAAAAAAGAAAAGAGAATTAATTAGAGTAATTGACGCTTTAGTACCTTGAGATATGACCAGTAAATACTAATTATCTCACTTTGTGCAGCTGCACACACTATTGGCATCGCGCACTGCTCCTCCATCACAACCCGTCTATACAACTTCACGGGCAACAACGACGACTCCTCTGACCCATCTCTAGACTCAGAGTACATGGCTAGGTTAAAAATGAAATGCCAGAAAGACAATCCGAACACGATAGTGGAAATGGACCCAGGAAGTTTCAGGACATTCGACGAGCATTACTATGATCTGGTTGCAAAAAGAAGAGGGTTGTTCCAAACTGATGCTGCTTTGCTTGATGACCCTGAGACTAAGGCCTATGTTGAGACCCACAGAGGAGGTGACGATTTAAGCAGGCAAGAATTCTTCATAGATTTTGGGGTTTCAATGGTCAATATGGGCAGAATTGGAGTTCTTACTGGCAACCTCGGTGAGGTCCGGAAAATATGTTCCAAAGTTAACTCACTGCCTCTAACTCCATAGAGCAACTCAAATTCTGTTTCGCCTTTCTTTCTTCTTTTTTAAAAAAAAAATTCTTCCAAGTGGGTTAGTTTAATGTATAAATGGGCATAAAAGACGATGTACGTAACCAGAATCGAACATAGGTCATTGATGCCGAAAAAGAAATCGAGACTTTGCCAAATGAGCTAGATGATGCTTAGGTATAAGAGCGTTGCCCGCCTATATGTAAAGTTAATTACTTTGAAGTTTCCTCTTCCAATAAAAAGAAATTGTTATCCCTTGTTCAAAAATATATTAAAATGATTGCCAATTGTTATCTCATAAAGTTTCATGCATGGCATGGTATGTATCCATAAATACGCCATCTCTTAATTTTGTGAACATGCAGGAAAATAAAAATAGAGTTAAAATTATTTATTTTTTTTTATATTACCAGGAATCGGATGAGAATTCATGTCTTTTTAATTATGTGTTATGAAGAGTATTAACTCATAGATTAATTCAACTACTTTGGAGTTTAGATCTTTGAACACATAAATTTAGCCATATTTTTATCATCGCCCATTATTAAACAATTTGACAAAGCTATAACAAGAAGAGGATAACATGTCGGCCGGGGACAAGACGTGTTTAGTTGTCCAAGCAACCACTGAGAGTCTCAACCGATCCACTTTTAAATATTGCAGGTCACACAGACTAGTAAATTGATCGTTCTCTTATTGGCAATTTTGTATAAATTAAGGATATATTTTGCTTTAGTAATAGTGTACTTAAGCAATGAATTGGCTGCAACACCAACAAGCACTTTATAGTGATGGCGAATGACGATGCAGTGCGTTGACATGGATAAGTAGAGTGTGATTGATACGAATCATACCTAAAATTATTTATCATTTGTTGGATCAGTTTAATTTTTCAGTTGTGATGATTATTATATATGATATATATTAGAGTCCTTTTGAGTAAAAAGTTTCAGATTTAAATCTTAGGATCTGTAATTAAACTGTTGCACAATATAAGAAAAGTGCCTTTGCAATATCTACATCCCAAACTCAAAAAGTATTTGCATAGATTGTCTGCATAGGTAAAACTTTTCTATCCCGTAACAAATAATAAAGGTCAACAATTGCAATTAAGGTCTCTTGACTTTTAAGAGAAAACGGACACCTATGGTTGTGTGGAGGAAATACTTAATCTTATTTAAAGTTCCCAAAGTAGCAAGGCTTCCTTCAATGCAAATAGTCACACAAATTGTTAAAAACCACTAGGATGCAAGGGAAAACTATAATAACGGTGCAATTAGTTGAGTAGAGTGCCGTTATAGTCCAACGCCAGGCACCTAGCTGTAGAAACTATGAATGGTAGCGTCTTGCACAACAACAGACAACTAATAGCGACTGTTTCTATTTATTTATTCATGTTTGGGATAAGATTAGCTGTCCAAAAGCCTCATTTGTATTTTACGAGGACACTTGAGAAAGGAAAAGAAAGAAAGGGATTGATATGTTGGTTGAACTTCAACCTACCTTTCTTACATCAAACTGTAAAAGATAAGTCTCCTCAAATCGAGATCATTCATTCTGACATCTAAATAAGAGCAAATCACTGTGTGTATGCTTTAGCCATTTCTATTTTGCTTGCAAGCCCATCGCACTAGCATTTTGGGACTTTAATTAGAGGCTTAGAGGAGTGATGATCGGAGAAAGGGAATGTGGATGATATAAGTCATATATGAGATGTGCTTACAAACTAGGTCCATGATAATCACCTTGCAGTTGAGGTTTATGGTGTAAATTATCTGCGCTTCTCTTATATCTTATTAGTTCTTAAGGTGAAATATTTTTATGTCAAACAAATTCTAATTGATTTGTTTTTGTTTCTTAACATTTTTTTTGGTAAAAAAAAAAAGGGACAAACTCTTCACGGTTGTGGGGTGGAGACAAATAGTGTCGCTAATTGGCGGGCTTGGGATCACTGCACATGTATTCTCAATTGGGCTAACCAAAATAAGATCAGGTTGGCTCAATACACAAACCTACACCAAGCCCATGCTCCCTCCTCTCTCTCTCTCTCTGACTCTTCTGCATTTTATTTTTTTCCTCTCTTTAAAAAGAGGGACGTAGCAGTTACAGAGTAACTAAACTCCCATGTTTCTTTCACTTTGATACCATAAACCCCATCTTCACCCATTGACTTCCATCATTGACTTCCAACATTTCTCTACCATAAAACATCAAAATCATACCCCATCACCATTCCCCCATTTCCTCGTCAACCCACCCACATTTTCTCTCTCTTCAATTCAGTCTGCATTCACGACTCCCTTTTTGACTTCCCCACAAACCCAAAAAAAAAGAAAAACAATCTCAATTTCACAATTGGGTATTTGGGTTTCCTTAAGTTTGTCTAATCACCAAAAAACCCAGTTTGTAATTTGCCTTCGACGGTACGCTAATCCTTCATTTTTGTTCTAACACTGTTTGGTTTCTCTCTCTTCTTTTCCATCTTTACGTGTAGGGTCTTCTACCCCTGAAGCACCGAGTTTCTTCCTACCGCCCTCGGTTTTCCCGTCAGCCAAACAAACCGCATCGAGCCTCCCAAAAAAAAAGAAAAAGAAAAATGGTGAGCAACTGTTTTCTGGGTCACTGCCAAATTTCTTCCACGTTCTCGAAGTTGGGACTTTAGTTTCTTAATTTATTGCAACTGTTTCATTGAGCTCTGTTTTTTTGGTTGTATTTTTTAAATTTTATTTACTCTCGGTTTAATTTAATTAACCCTTTTTTTTAAATTTCGGCTACTATCAGAATCCAAGCAAGAAACATGGATTACAGGAGATTGGCAATCAGAAAATCAGAGTTTCTGAAAAGGAAGATGGTGGTATGAGATCTGATAGTTTTGTGATTGACTTAGAAAGCTTCTCTAATGGGCATGGGTTAAACAAAGAGTCCGCCATGAATTCTACAAATTCAAGAATCACAGTAAGTTTCTTCGTCTTCTTCAATTCATTAATTAATGTGGGTATTTCTTATTGTCCTCTCCTGCTCTGTTTCAGCTAGTCTTCTGATCTATGAAAGGAAATTTCCCTTTAGGTTGCATATTTAAATGTCTGACTAAATAGCTGTATAACATATTTTAACTTTTACCTTTATGATACAGTAGACAGGGTACCTACAATTTCTTTATGTGATATCCAATCAGTTGAGAGCTACAGTTATAGAGTCGACCTTCGTAGACATTGATTTTACTTTAGGGCCATTAAAAGTTGGTTTAGTTAATGTCTGCACCTGTTATTGTTATTGCATGAGAACGTACCAGGGATTGTAAAACTCGACCACATAGTCCAGGGTAGGCCAAAAAAGAGAAGAATTTTCTATTTTTTAATCTCCCAAATCCCTCCATATTTGCACCCTTTTTCACATCTGAAAAACCTATGTGTCATGACTTGCTTTGGAAGGTAGACCTAGAACTACCATACAGCAACTCCTAGGGATTTGATTCCCTGTGCATTACAAATCCAGCCATATTCCATCTTACAGTTGAGAATTCAATTGTACTTGCACATTCATTACTAATGTTGAAAATATATTATCAGTAAGAGACTGTTATTTTCGTTGGAAAATATGAGTTAGTAAATGGATGAAGTTAGTTGAGAATGTTAGAAGTGGAATAAAGTATGTTAAAGTAGGTATTTTTTTGGTTAAAATGGGATGAAGTGGGTTGAATTTTTTTTGGTATGATGGATAGAAATTGGCTAAAATAGTGGGAAGTTGGTTGAAATTAATATTTTTTCATTGAAGTTCATAAAGTAGGTTGATGTCGATTGAAGTTGATTGAGATTGGTAAATTTCAATTTACCAACGGAAAAAACAGGGCGGAATTGACCGTTTAATTACAAAGAATCTAGATCTCAGTATCGTTTTTGAGATACAAAGCTCTTTTTCTAACACCCCCCCCCCCCCCCCAAAAAAAAATTCATGTGTCTCACATATGCACAGGGGAGTGGATGGTCCAGGTCTCAAACACCAAATGGTTGGACATTTCCTTTGTAATTTGATACAAAGGTTACTTAAATTTTGCAAAGGGCATACCCATCGAAACTAAGCAGTATGCATAAAAGTTTTGGGGAAATCAAAACAGAAATGCCCCAGTACAAAAGACGTATGCGCGTCTATAAGTGTATGCAAATGACATTTACAACTTTGTGTCACTAGGACAGTCTTATCACGTACAAGCTCGATCTTTAAATTTTATTAATTATCCAATCTATTGCGCTTTTTACTTGGATTGGATCTAAAATTCCACGATGGTAAGTGGAATGGATTCTATTTTTGTGGAAGTCATTAAATTTGGATTTGAATTGCCTATGTGTTTGATTGTGGCTGGGGCGGTTGGAAAGGGATAAGGTCAATACCTTGAAGTGTTTATGAAGGAGCATTTGCTTTTGTGTGCAGATGAGGGAATGACAACAATTCCTTGTTAATGATTCTTACTTTTTCTTTGCTTCTTTTGTTGTGTGCACTGCATATATAGTTGCAAAGAGGCCTTTCCAGAAAAGGGCCTCAGCGTGGCACCGAAAGGAATATCAATGACATTGACAACCATTCTCCCTTCTCTTCACCTCCAGGTATCATCACGTCTTTTTATACTTGATGTTACATACTTACATGTCCTTCAACATGATTCTCACTCTAACGATAGCTACTATTGCAAATACATCTTTTGGGCGCCCGAGCCACTGGACCGGTGGACCCTGCTCGATTTCATAACTTGTCTTAATACGGGTTCGAGGGTAATTTGGTTTGTTGGTCTAAATTTGGATTCATACTTTAAAATTGGTTCAGATGTGGCCAAGGGTGAGCAAAAAAAACCGAAACTGAAAAACCGAAAAATCGAACCGAAAAACCGATTAACTGGTTTGATTTTTCTAAAAAATTCAGTCTGATTAACCGAACCGAAAAAATTTTGCGGTTTCGATTTCGGTTCGCCCATTTGAGATTCGGTTAACCGAAACCAAAACTTACACTTTTATTAAAAAAAATCTAAATTTTGTATTGGTCAAGTGGAGATTTTATAATTATTAAAGATAAGACTAAACATACAATAATGTGTAAATTAATATTTGATGTCTTAAATAGTTAAATTAATTAAAAAATGAGTGAAAATTGAAAATTAACAATTTAAATTAACAGTTAACCAGTAACCAAAACAGAAAATCCGTTTAACTGAGTTTTTCAGTTCGGTGACAGTTCACACTTTTGCCGAACCGAGAAAACCGAAAGTTTCGGTTCAGTTCTCGGCTCACAATATTTGCGAACCGACTTTCCGGTTTTCGATTAACCGAATTTCCGGTTAACCGGTTTTGATCACCCCTAGATGTGGCGAACTTATCTTATATGACAAAGGAGATTTATAACTTCATGAGTACATGCTGCATCACGTCAAAAAAAGGGGGTAGATTTTTGATGTGCTATAAGTGTTTATAACTTGCTAGGAATGTTACAAAAAAAATATTTTTCCACAAACTCAATTTGGAGGATAAAAATTCTATAGATCCTGTCTGCAAAATGATATATGGAGGGAAAAACGAGATATGTTTGTAAAGTTTAC
Source organism: Selenicereus undatus (assembly GCA_017589665.1). Classification (NCBI taxonomy): domain Eukaryota; kingdom Viridiplantae; phylum Streptophyta; class Magnoliopsida; order Caryophyllales; family Cactaceae; genus Selenicereus; species Selenicereus undatus. Next base: position 4,490,002 of record JACYFF010031959.1, read on the forward strand.
TTAATTAGCATCCTATTATTGGTGTTATTTGTCTTTGATCACAACTTGTATCATATAATAGACAACACACAAGTTGAAGCAATCACGGCAGAGTAATGACAAGACATGGTTGTGTTGTATGTTTTGTATATTAGTTAATTAATCAGTGTTGGCGGAAACAGCCTAAACAGCCTGTAGTGGATTCAGACTTCACACCTTCAAGTCATTATATGTAGTGGTCAATCAAGCATCCCCAGCCCCCACCAAGGGAAAACAAGGGGAGGAAAAAAGAAGGCAGGCTAAGTGGATTAACCAAAACCAAATCCAAAATACGACAATCCATATATTTTGTTCAAACCTATTTGTAGTAAACAAAGTTCAAATTATTGAAACTTGAAACTCACGTAAATAACATTGATTGCATTTTCTTGACAAATTTATTGAAAAAACCGAGAATATAGACTTTAAATTTTATTGGCAAATTTATTGGACAAACTAGTAAAACTCATGTATCACATGTGCGGAATGTGCCCCAAAAAGCTTGTTTATAATCCAATCCTACCTGATTTTCCGTCAACCTATTTGACTCTATAAAAAAATAAGTTCAGTTGACGTCCCCATCCAAACATATACGCTATTTGCCAAGATTACCTTATTAGTATCTTTGCTTATTAAATGATCAAGGACCAAACTACCAATACTATGGGACAGGGACATGGCCAAAGTGTAATTACTAATCATGAATGAAGTCTGACACATCGGATACGCATGAATGTGCAGTTGATCCTCACACTTGATGTGAACTTAAGATTTAAAAGCCGAGTGTAATGCCCTTTCACTATGCTGATATTGTTGTAGGTCATGTTCGTGTGTTATAAATGCCCTTTTGATGTTACACCTTAAGAGTTTATCTTTAGGACCACCCAACCCAACCTCTGATGCTAATGTGTGGTTTTTAGCTCCATTATTGTGCTGTCTCAAGTAAGCATTCCTATTAGCTTGCTCTGATGCATGTAGTGTTACATATTAAGATTGGGACGAGTCATTTAATAAGAAGTTGACATAATTTTCTGATGAAATTGCAGGTGCCCAAGTAACCAGCATGTCAGAAAAGCCAGTCTCCCCTCTCACCCCATCAGATCACACTGGCAATAATAACCAGCTCCCACAGCATCAGATCATCATCAAAACAGGCAGTCTGAGCCCATTAACAGACGGGAAATGGGGCAAGAGGTCGAGTTTCAAGCGATCCCCACCCTCTTGGTTTTCTGACCCGAAAAGAATTCTCCTTTTCTTTGCCACACTGTAAGTCTCACCTACTCCGATCTGAACTGATTTTTAACACAGTGTTAGCCTAATCAGATTGATTTCGATCTGTCTATTATTTTGACAGGTCAAGTATGGGGACTATGTTGCTAATCTACTTCACACTTTCCATAAGTAAGGGCAGCGCGAAAGAGGTCCTTTTAGATTGGCAGTAGGATGCTTCTCTTTTTGAACCCCAAAAACAAAAAACCAAGAAGTGTTGTGGATGAGCAGAAAGAATGTTGTACAGATGATGTCAGAACAAAAAAACAGCAGAAAAGTCGGCCGAATTTCCACCATTGAGTGTGGCTGGGCTCTTTTCCTCTTCTTCTTCTTCTTATACTTCCCTTTTTTTTTCTTCTTTTTTTTCTTTTGGGAGAATGGGAGGTGAAGGTGGAGTGATACAGCACAGATGAAATTGATTTGGATTTGCACTTGATTGTGCCTGATGAAATTGTCCTTCAAACATTAAACATCTTCAAACATCAAGGCAACTCAAATCCTAGCACAATTTTCCATTAATATGAGCTCATCTTAAGGCTAATCTCCAAAATCTACCTCATTGCCTAATACCTATAAAATTTTGAAATTTCAACATTCATCATCACTATTATTACTTTGGATGAGTAGAATATGTTGTTATGTTTGCATCATTTATCATTATCATCACCGAGTGTGAAGCCCATTTGAGTGGTCTGAGAGAAGATTAACTCTCATAAGCCAGGTGACCTATTATGAGGGACCATGTTTGGCTTACTAAATGTACACATATGTGATATTAACCTCAGTAAGTATACAGTGAAATATACAAGAAAAATATGACCAAGGTATGAAATGAGACTAAACACCGCTTAAGATGATCTCCCACACACGTGGGTTTCATGCCAAGACAAATATTTCCTCTTGCCTTTGAATCAGCATTGCGTTCGGGGAAGGGGGAGGGGGGGGAGGAACCATCTATTTCGAGCACAATTTATAAGACATTATTCGCTAGATTTGAAAAATCCATTCAAGTTTATACATAGTAGTCTATTAAACTTGGGGAAGCATAAAATACACACTATTAAGCTCAAATGAAAGGTGTCCTCAAGTTGGGGGGAAGTTTGATTTCCTGTATTATCTATACAGCAGGTACTGGCTAGCTACCAAGTCTAATATTATCATAAGCATCGATATCAAGATACAGATTTAGGTAAGTACACATACACTGATGATATACCGTGATCGGATGTGCCACACATTTGCTTGTAAAGCATTGAGCAATGACTTGTGTATCTTTCATCCACTCATCACTGACATCTAGTAATGCTTGGATATTCTCGGCATTGAATACTTGTGATTCCGGTCATGGTACAACCTCAAGATCACCGCAGCAGTTTCCTCAATGGCTTTGCTAGTCACCTCTAAAACATATTTTTACAACTAGTAAGAAGATGGTTTTAATGTGGACGCACAGGATATCCATCATAAAAGCATGCAAATCTTGACTTCACCACATACAGGTCCTAAACAGTGGGTAAGTGAAGCCACTGATCTCATCGTATAAGAAAATTCAGTTAATTTTTCCCTCTCTTGTTCATGAGATATAAAAATTTCAGTTTCATAAGCCGCTTGAGAGGGATCTATACTTTCTTTTTCTTTTTGTTTGGGGCGAAGGGCAATGGCAGATACTAGAAAAAACCACATCAAATTATTCCGGACAAGGCAAAATGAACAAAAGCAAATAAGCAACTTACCAATGATTGGCCAGGTAGGATTTTGCGCAAAAATTTTACCCGCACATTCCAACTCCTCTTTCACATAATCCATCTCCGAGTAGTTGCTGCTTTTGTCTTCAGCTAAGCCCATGCTCTTGGCACGGGTCCTCCGAATTGATTGCAAGACCACGGGATTTATAGTTAAACCGAAAACCTTATCTTGGTCTATTTCAAACAAGGTTTTTGGTAATTCAATACCCATTACAATTGGGACATTTGCCACTTTGTACCCTTTCTGCGCCAGGTAAATTGATAGCGGGGTCTTCCCAGTTCGTGAGACGCCAGTGAGTACGATATCAGCCTTGTGCAAGTTATGGGGAAGAGCCCCATCATCTTGCTTGATGGTAAACTCAATGGCTTCAATTCTTCGAAAATAGTCTTCGCTTAGGCTAGATTTCCGGCCTGCAGCACCACGGGGTAGACCCAAAGGTGAGACACCAAGATGAGAACCAATTGCCTCTATGATGGGGCCCAGAACATCAAGGGATGGGACACCCCAGAGTTCGCAAGCTTTTTTGCAAGATGCAGCCATTGAAGGATCAGCTAGAGTATAGACAAGCAGTGCACCTTCTTTTCCAGCATGTTTCACGATTTCCATCAGATGCTCAATATCATCTATCTGCTCCATCATCAAGCAATCAGGATTAGAAAGCAATGCACAGATTAACCACAAGAACGATAGCTTGCTTCGTGAAGATTTTTTCTGAAGATATAATTCTTTTGACATTCATTAATAAAACAGTAAATTTGGATCAAGTTTCCAAAAATCTAAAGTGCCTAACCACAGGTCCTCAGGCAGAAAGTATACCCTCACAGCAAAACACTTTATTTTTATTATAATGGTCGTGGCTCAGCAGATCTAAGCATGTCAAAAGATTATGGTCCATTCAAGCCTAGAAATATTCACACTCTCACATCTGAGACCACCTGGTCACATCAAGAGGCTCAAAAGCCAATTTCAATTCAAGGATGACCGAAGAGAGAACATCCATGCGAATGCAAATTCAAGTGAAGCTGTGCTATGGGCAAATATATGGACAATAATATCTACAACTGGGGACATGTACCAAAAATTCAGTAAAAACAAAGTCTGCAGCAGCTTGGCTTTTGGCACTCATTTAGGTACAATGACGTAATTACAAATAGTTACTAGGGTTATCATGTGATAATGTCTGACTCGGCGCCACAAGCACTATATTGTCAGAGTACATCCATGTCAAGCTTACATTAATAACAAACAAATGGGGATCTTCAGAAACATCCTAACTAGTGCATCTAGCAATGTAAGACAGTGGTAAATCATTGTCGTATCATAGGATAACCATTGCTCACAGCAATTTTACACAATCCCCCCCCCCCCAAAAGAAGTAAAAAACTGAATAAAAAATTTTTTACTATCATAAACAGTTTTCTTGAAAACAATGAACTTCTCACAGTAACTAGGGTTATTGTGAGATAGTGCCTGACTTGGCGCCACAAGCACTATACTGTCAGAGTACATCCATGTCAAGTTTACATTAATAACAAACAAATGGAGATCTTCAGAAACACCCTAACTGGTGCATCTAGCAATGTATGACAGTGGTAAATCATTGTTGTATCATAAGATAACCATTGCTCACAGCAATTTTCACAATCCCCCCCCCCCCCCCCAAAAAGGAAGAAAAAGAAATAAAAAAAATTTTACTATCATAAACAGTTTTCTTGAAAACAACGAACTTCTCACAGCTGTACTTGAACATTCGAAGCATGTATCAGATTGGACTGGCAGACGGAAAAAGGTAAGATGGTGGGAAAACTTCACCTTCATGTACCCATATCGTACACCACGGAAAGTTGCTTTTTAAGTAACGTTATATGAATAAGCTGAGACAGGGCTCCAGGTCATAAGATTTGCAAAGTTTTGACTCTTTAGATGCGGATAATAATTCAATTGTGATAGCCTCAAGGAATAGATGAAAAGAAATATATCCTAGCAAGATCTAGTTATATATCCTTTAAAAAAAAATCTATCAATAAAACCTACATCCAATTAAGAACCTGAACAGAGAACCCCTCCTCCAAAAACAAAAGGATCTAATTACATTTGTCCTTGACAAGCAGATAATTTTGGTGTTTTTACAGAGCACATTAAAGCAGGATTAGGTCACCCAACACAACCATTTTTGATGTCTAAGGTCTTACATAATATGACATAGTCAATTGTCAAATAAGACCCCAAAGCTAATGGATGAAACTACCCAGCTTAATCCAGCAACCACAAAACCGATCAGGAATCAGGATCTAAAGTATTCTTTTTGGCATGGGCAGTGAACATCAGTGACTCATACCATTGTTGCAGTTGACTTATCTCATAAGACACTTGTTCCTGTTACTAGTAGTAGGCAGCAGGAAGAGGCATAGTATAACAAGCTCACTTAGAATAAACTGCTTCATCCTCCGCAAAGAATGTAGCGTTCTCATCCCTTGTTTATAACAACTCAGTGTAGATCCCTCTGTGAACAAGACATGAGGATGTCGAAGATGTATCCGGCCTGCCCCATCAAGTGTATAGTATCCACTTACGAAAAATCTTTCAAAATTGAAACAATAATGGCTTAATCTTTCAATTTGCTTCTTAATATCAAGGTATATACCTATGATCCCTCCTATTCACCCGTTTAGGGGTTTTTTTTTTTAAAAAAAGAACTGATTAAGCAGTCATCTTAAGGTGATAGATGTTGGGCCATTTATTTTGCGAAGTTAAAGGCTCCACATTATATGCCTATCATCAAAACATCAAGACTTCATATAATCACACACATCTCAACTTTCTCAACATAAGTTCTTGAACTTTTCATGGAGAAGCATTCACGCATAACCATGAAGAGGTCTCTCTTACAAAGTTTTCTTGTACTTTCAAGTGTTAAACCAAATGCACACAACCTTATCAATACAAGTCACAAGGTTTCACTCCTCAGACCTCAAAAGTTTGAAAATATCAACTGACCTACTACCCCATAAGCCATAGACCATAGTCGAGGACAAGTAACATGTTTAGTTTCAATCAATAATAATTCAGATTCAAAATTGACCTCAAAGTGCCTCAAATGATTATACTGAATCACAAATATAGCCGTGAAGATTTCAAATTTTTCTCAACTTGTTCCCAGAAACATGATTAAATTACAATGTTAGTTAAGACTCCTTAAAATTTCACTGTAATAATATTCATACCCAACAAAATCTGAACCCACCAATTTGACAAACAACCAAATGAAACCCGATTAAACCAATCAATCACCAATCCACCCAAATTACTATCTAAACGAAAATCAGCACCAATCGGAAAATGTTTTTTTTTTATAGAACTTACCCCAGAAAACAAATGGGTACTCACAGAGCACCCACGATTAACCAAGCAATGCTCGAACTGCCCCAACGCCGCGCTAACGGCATGCTCCGCCGTCCACCCAGTTCCGTCAGAAACCATGAAGATTGCCTTACCCTCCGTCACGTAGCCGTCATCTTCTCCGGTAAACCCCTCAGAATCTGACGCCACCCCTGTCTGAACCAGCGAAGGAGGATAACCCGCAACCTGGGCCGCGGCCTGGGGAGGAGTTCTGGCCGTTCGGTCCAATTTCCGGCCGGACCGAATGGCCCGAGCTCTGGACCAGTTGTTGAGCTTGGAGCTACCTTTGAGCTTCGGCGCCTGAGGTTCGCGGGGCGACCGAGGCTGAGAGGTCTGTTGCTCGGGCGGCCCAGGGAGTGACGGAGCTGGCGGCGGCGGCGGTGGTGGTGGTTGCGTTTTCGGAAGGCTGCAGTTTGTCGAAGCTAACATTTTTCTTTTTTTATTTTTCTTTTTGTTTTTTGCCTTCTATATCTTCGATTTTTTTGGTTTGCCCGTATTTATCTGTAAACTAGGAAACATAAATCCAAAGTTTGATATACTGGGCGGATCCAATAACAGAAAAAAGAAGCTTGATATATTGGGCTGAACGGAGTAATGGGCAGGGCCAGCCCGAAGCCCAATTCACGTCTAAGTCGATCGTATTGGAGTCTCACTAAGTCGGTCCACATTTCCCTGTTGGTGCTCAAAAAGTCCGTCCAGCTTTTACCTGACGGCTTTGTATTCCAACAATGTGATATGAGGATCAGCCAAAAAAAAAAGGAAAAATTAAAAATTAAAAAAAAAAAAACAATGTGATTAGAGAGTTTAGGCTTGTCATTTGGTGCTTGACAGGTCGTGGGATTAAGATATTAATCTGTTGTAATTTGGATCTTAAAATATTAGCTAAAAACAAAAATGCAAATTTGGGATATATCGACAAAAACCAATTTCTTGCAAAAAAAACTTTTGTAAATATATCTCAAATTTGACCTTCTTGTTTGTAAAGGATAAGGCTACATATATTTGAATCTTTCTAAACACTAGTTAGTGAAACTAAACTAAGTGATGGCGCTTGTTGGTCAAGTCAAGACTAGATCAAAGACAATTCGATTAGATGTTAGATCAAACTATTGAGTCATAAAAAGAACAACCAAATTAGAGTCGTGTTTTGGTGTCACTCACAAATTTGCTAGCTAATTGACTAAAGATAACGCCCTTGACAATTTAATGGATGTCAGTATTATTTATTTTGTTGTCTTCAATCCAAGAAGTCAGGACCGTACTCAAGGCAACAATTTACCTTTTTTCTCAGACACCAAAGACAATCTGATATATTTTTTAAAGAAGTTAATAATTGCTAAATGCAAAAGATATGTTAACTAAATATTATGATAATTTGAAACCTAACACAGTTTTATATAATGTACACAAAATCAGCTGTAACAACATGATAAGTACATTGAAGAGCTTAGTCAAATAGCTAACAGCTATCTGAAGCTGTAAAATCATCTGATAATGTATACTTAGTCCCCAAGAAATGCTAGCTTCAAAAATAAACTAGCATGGTCATGAGAAGTAAAGTGAAAACTTACAACCAAACAACATATAAGAGAGAGAGAAGTAAATGCAATATCTAGCTAGCTAGCCACAAACAAGGAATCTTGAAAGTCCAATCTTGGAACCAAGTGTCCTAACATCATCTTGAACTTGCTGTCTATATTCTCTAAAGCTAAACTTTCTATACATTGATGGCCCCTCCTCACTGGTCCAACTTTGTATTACAGCATCATTTGATGGACAAAGAAAATATGCTGTTGAAAATCTTTCTGCTTTTGGATTTGCAACCACCCGATGCTCCACGCTTTTATACACACCATTGCTCCACGCCTAGTAACCGACATAAAATATCATGCATTATATACATATCAAGAAAATATATTCTTGACAGCAGATCATGATAACATCCGAAATTGGTTAATTGTTAGCCAGTAATTGATTAGTGACTAAAGATATGAGTCAAGTCAAATTGGGTTTGGCTAAAATCTTATTGGCCGGCATTCTTAGGTTTAATGAACGCTAAATCAAGATAAATAATTAAAATCAAATAAGCGAAAAGATATAAGTTATTTCATCAATTATGTCCTCGAACCCCGCATAAGCGGTCAAGATCTATATTAGAATCGAGTTGTTATTGTTATTGTTGTGCCAATTATGTTTCCAACTTCATCATTTTTTTAAATTTTTTTTATTTGGACTGTCTTAATTAAGAGTCAATACTCACAAACTACATTAGATACCTGAAATAAGTCCCCGATATTAACAATAAGAGCCTGAGGATTCGGCTTGACAGCAATCCACTTTCCATCCTTAACCAGTTGCAGCCCTCCAACTTGATCTTGATACAAAATGGTAAGAAAATCACTGTCTGTATGAGGCATCAACCCAAAGACTTGGGAATACTTGGGGCATGGAGGGTATCTGTTCATTCTTAGGTAGCAAGTGCTTGGCAAACAATTCTCTTGAAAAAATGACGTCGTTTCATAGTCATTCCCTAGTTCTTCTGCCAAAATGTTTGCTAGTTTCTGCGCCAATTCCAATACAGTAGTGGCAAATTGTTTCACGGTTGAGCTGTCAGTGTAAAAAAGGAAAAGAACCAACTTTTTGTCAGCTTTTGCAAACACATATGAACAAAGCCAAGTGTTGGGATACATAAATGCTTACAATTTAACACAATGCGTGCATGGGCAATGAATCTTGGTCATGCTTGTGTCATGTAGTTGATGTAAGTATGTAACCCTGGCTAGCTTGGTTAATTTATATATATGAGAGCAAAATGATAAGTGTCGTGCTAGAAATTACTTCCTACAGTTTAATTTTATGTTTTTTAGTGCAGCCAGAAATTACTTCCACGTAAATGTTGCCTTAGGTTTTGGACATACATCTTTATTTGTAGAGCATATATGTCTAAACTTTGGATGCAGATCTTGTAGATGGAACTGCAACCTATGTATACACTAAGTATATTCCTTTATCTGTAGAGCAATATAATAGGAACCATCAAAGGGTATATAGATAGCTCATGAAGACAATTCATTAAAAAAACTAAAAAAATTCTAGGCCTTTTAGTGAGGTAAATGAGTGAAATTAGTCATATTTGAAGAAGTTGGTAAGTATCGCAGAGTGTTGGTGTTTTTTTAAAAAGAGATTAGTAAGTGTTGGTTAAAGTTGAGAATGATTAGAAGAAGTTGGTAGAAATGAGTATATATTAAAAATATTGATAAAAATTATGAATAAGTGGAAATATTTTGTAGAAAAAATTGATAAGAGTTGAAAAAAGTTAATGAAAATTGATAAGAATCAGTAAAAATTAATAAAAATTGATAAAGTAAATTTACCATAAAAATAACAGGCCCTGTGTCTATCGGTGGACGGTGAACTATGCTAAGGAAAGGGATACCGTCCATCCTACAATAAGACGCCAAAATTATGACAAATTAAATGACGTTTTCTGTCAAAGTTCGGTACCCCACTACTACTGAGTACTGAAACCCTCAACAGGGGTTTTAGGAAGGGGGAGCGGGCCCCCCCCCCCCCCCCCCAAAAAAAAAAATAAGGTCACACATCTGCTTTCCACTGCCCTGCGAGGCTGCATGCGACTTCCAAAACCTTGTGACCTTCACGTGAGCCACAGCTACATCCACTGTCATTGTCACGTGACATTCTAGCTAGCTATTTCAATGTAGGGCTTTCTACTTTCTGGAGGCTAGACAGAGAGAGAGAGAGAAAGAGAGAGAGTCCATGCATGCAGTTCCACGTTACGTACAATGAACTACTTTCACTTGATGAATCTCCTAGACGAATATACTAAGGAATCAGTGAATTCATTGAGAATGTAAGCTCTAACTTGTTATTTTAACCTGATTTTCTTACATTTGTATCCTATTTTTACTAAGTTATTTTTACTGCAAGTATTAATATAAATATTTATGAAATAAGTATTGTTACAAGTCATTCGAAATCTTTACTTGATTTAAACATTCACATCATGTAAAAGTAACAATTAATAAAAATTAAAGGAAGTTTTAAGTTCATACGAGCTAGATCGATGTGTATTCTTGATACATATAACATTAATTCTATTATTCCATCTGTTCAAAGTATATCAGGCAAAGCTTTCTATTATACATAAGACTCTTCTTATTACTAGAATAACTCCCACTAAATACTTAACTGAAAGTGATATATATTAGTTGTCAGGATTTCAGCAATTCTGAATTATAACTACATACACTAACAAAAGAGACAACTCCAGTGCCTTACAAAAATGATAAATCAAATGTATTGTCATGTTTTTTTTGGAGCTGCTAAACCATTGAACAATGATTTTCAGTCTGGATGTGTTCCCTAGTCTTATCCTTTTCCATCTTTTGTCTAGTACAACGTGACATTCAAGTTATCAATCAAACAGTGTGGACTCAATACAGACGAGTGGGATGAATGTACTAAGATAACGCTCGCAAAAAGTAAGAGACAGTAAGTGGCGTATGCATGTCCCCTCAGAGTTGGGATGAAAACCCCACATAGATGGTCACAAAAATGGGATATTGACATCCTAATTACCATATAACATGCATGCATGTGAACTAGTGCCAGTGCTACTGAGTCACCTACGCAGTAAGTGTCCGTCCTTTGATTTTGACCTAACCATCCATATCATGTGAAGTTGAATTTTCACATCCTACTATAAAGTAAAAGTATACTACATAGCTAGCTTAATTAATTACTAAATCGAAGGTTAATCTAGACCATTTTGTATTGGTTAATTAAGCACCGAATGATTTGACTTCAGGTACATAATATTCGAATAACAATGCACTTTAGAGTTTAGACAAATAATGACTCCAATAAAGTCAATGGTTCTAATCAAGTAATAATTATGTATAGTTATTACTCTGTCTATTTCAAAATACTCATTCTTTTTTTTTTTGATAAAAGTAATAAAGTCTTTTTTTTACTAGTATTAATGTTGAAGATCTCCTCTTTCTTTTAAAATTAATAAAAAATACTGTAGTAAATAATACGTCCTTAAACAATTTTATTTCTTCAACAAGACAAATTTTATGAAATAAAGGGAAAATTAAGTATGTAAAACGTAGAACACTGGTAGTAATTTTCGACGCCATCATATGAAATTGGAAACTTGTGTCGGTTAATTGAATTAAATCTCCTCCCCCTGATACTTATCCTTATCTTAGACGATAAAATCATAAAGGGTTATGACATACACATATGTACAATGTGACACCAATGCGAAAGATTCTATGTATAAATAACGACCTCAACTCCAAGTTTCTATTGGTTTCAAGCGAATTGGTCATATTGAGACTCATGATTCTACACCTAATATGCATTATTGTTAGGTATTGCATTACACGTGAACTCAATATGTCGGGGGATGTCAGCTGGTGTAAATAATATGTATAATTAGTCGAAAAATTACTCTTTTTGTAATCACTTATGGCTAATCCCATAGTTAACTTCACCTATGCATACTGAATAAAAGTTATGTTGATGACTAATCGCATACTTTTTTTTTTCTTTTTTGACAAAGATTAATTCCGTGCCTGATGAAAATACCTTAAAAACTCAAGGTCTTCATGTCAAAAAAAGAAAAAAAAGAAAAAAAGAGTGTCGAAATTGATGATGAATACAGTACAGTATATGGTAAGAAGCTAGAGAAAGATGAATTTGTAGGCATAGCATAGGCCCCTCGATGCTCTCAAAGTTTGGGTTAACCCTATACCAACAAGCTAAGTATATTCAGTGACTAGTGGCTTATACATAAATATATTGGTCTCTTCATTTAAATAACCTTACAGAATGAATATTTAAAGTAGGATGGTCAAACCCTATCTAGTTAGGATAACTTGTTAATTATAAAAGTGTGTTTTATTTTCTAAATGACTAAAAACCTCTTACTATAAGAGTAAAACTTTTGCTTCGAGAAGTATTTATTTTTATTGTGATAGTTGCAAAAGTAATGGCACAGTATTTTCAGTTTGAATTATACAAAATTAAAGCAAATTATCTCTCTCATTTATCCTCTATTTTGTTTCTGTAAATTGGTGGGCAATCAACGAATTTTATTTAAAGTCTGTCAACCATTCTTTTTATGATTCTACAATTTATCAAGGCTAATCAAGCCTTGCCTGCTATGCAGGGGGAACCCTTAAAGAATTTATAATTCAAATCTGTGTAACAAATAATCAATAAATCATACATATATAGTTTTGTCTCCTCATGAAAAACCCTAGCCTCCTCATGAAAAACTCCCACTTTCATCTACTTCAAGAAGGAGTTGCCATCAGCCATAATTGTTGGTGGTAAGCTCCAATCTTCATACATCTTAAAATTTTAGTCAATTGTAAGGTATTTACTGATATGTTTGTCCATTTTTAATAAAATTTTTCTCTAGTTTGTGAGAGTTTGGTAGTTTATTTTTCTCACAATTAGTGTGAGTTTGGTTGTTCTCACTTTTAGTATGACTAGGCTGTTCTCACCATCAGTGTGGGTTTGAATCATTGTCTTCGTGCAATTTATCTTAGATTTGGACATTTAGAGTGAGTTTCTTGTCGAGTAGAAGTTGAAAATTATTGTATTAGATCTATATTTTTTTATTAAAGAATGAGCTAATAATGGAATTTCATATAGTTCTATTATGAAGATATTCCTTTCAAGTGCAATCTACTACGTCAATTGGACATATCTATTCTATGAAGCTATATTATAGCTCGCCGACATTCGAAAAAGATGCATTAACATTAAAGAATGCGCTTAGTGGCAAGAATATTGCTACAAGTTCAGAATTAGTCGACAATATTTACTATTAACTTTCTGCAGAGAATTATTCAATTTAATGTTTTAGATTTACTTTTGTTATGAGATACTCATTGTATATGTCATTTGACTTTTAATTAATGAATTATTTCTTTTTCTCATAAAAAATAATCAATAAATCATTTGTTTAGTCCAAAGTGTATATTTAGTGACCCCAAAAACATAAAATAAATAAGGTAGCCCTAAATATCTCATGAAATTCTCTAATTGGAGGTCTCATTCATTTCTCCACCAACAGTGATCCATTTCACCACGTACGTTTGCTGATGTTATTGTTTGTGAAATGAATTGTTAGCTACTCTGCAAATAGAGTTTTTCTTGATTAAAAATTCTTTTTACTAAAATATCCTCTCTTTTTTTTTTTAAAGCAAGTGAAAAAAAAAATCTCAAATGAAGTCAATTAAACAAATAAAATCAGCTAATAATTAACTCAAAGAAGTCACTTTGCACCGCCAATTGATGGAGACAGCTCTTTCTTTCGTTTTCTTTTTTTTTTTGCTAATAAAATAATTTGAGGCGGTTGGGGAGAAAGGCGTCTAACAACAACTACGATTGTAACTTGCCACAATAATTCCTAATTAATAACACATCTTTTAGAGGAAAAACTATATATTAAGAGATCCTATTTTCTCAAAAAATATATATATATATATAGATATATGTTTTCTAAAACGTAAACATTTTGGCATTTTGCAATACAACATGCAAATCCACCAAAGGCTTTGCCTACTATAGATGGATTTCTTAAAATTACGGGTTTAAAATGTTCTGCAAAAAGAGTTGAAGGAAATAAAAAAAATATGTAATATATAAAAAAGGCAAGCGATATAAGAATCTCTAGCTACCAAAATTTTAAAGGTATTGATGATACTCTTTCTGTATATTTCTACACTCGCTTTATGATATGATGGGATAGATAAGAGGTTCTATATCAGCTAGAATAGAAAGAATGCGTACTTCACATAATATATTAGCAGTAATAATGTATTCATGTGGTACGTATTATTTATCATTTAAACTATAATGTAAAATAGTAGCAGGTGTGAAAGGGCGAAAGAGAAGCAGGAATTATCAACTGTACGTACCTGAAGTTGCCGACATTGTTAGTATTATAAGTGTGAATTATATCAGTCAAGGGAATGTGAAATGCCTCAGACCAAGATAACTGCCCGAGGCAGGTGGCTGTCGGTGTGCCCCAACGGTAGCTTCCTGGCGAGAGACTCATGTTCACACACTTGTCCTTGTTCTTCCTGTGAAAGGGTTCTCTAAACACCTTCACTTGCTCCTTTGCCATCTCCTCCAAGATCTCTTGGGATATCCCATGGTTAACCACTTGGAAGAACCCCCACTCCTTGGAGGCTTCCGCGATCTCCCTCTTGCACTTCTCCCTCTCCCTCTGCTTGTGCGCCCCCAGCAGCCGGCCCAAGTCCACCAGCGGCAGCTCCTGCTCCTCCACTGCACCGGTGGTGAGAGTACAGGTGCTTATGGGTGTACATGAGTGCTTTAGGAAAAGATCCTTGTATATCTCTTCAAATGGTGGGTCGATTTTGTTTGGGTTGTAACTCATCATAGTTGAATGGTCTTTTCTAGCTCAAAACTATAACAACTTTAATGTCGGATCTTAACTGTAGAATATAGAAAAGAAATATAATTTCAGAATACTATATAAGAATAAAAGGGGGGCAAAAAAGCTTTTACATGTCAAGGGATCAAAAACCTAGAGGAATGGAATTAGCTAGGCGCATTGCATTGTATAGATTGCATGTAATTTCAATGTTTAGGTGCAAGGAGAGTGAGAATTTATGGTGTTTGGGAGCCTTGGGAATCGTAGGCGTGCTGGTTAATGATGATTGGCGAACCGAAAGCTTGAGGGCCAAGGTATTGACAAAAATAAAAATCTTGATGGGCCTTGGGCCCCCATATGTGTGGATTTGACCCGTTGAAGTAGGCTTCGGTCCAATTAAATACTTAGACGTGACGTTGCTACAAGTCCAACAGTCCCGTCCAAATTTTACGCTCCTTTTTTCTGTGCATGAATCGGAAAGTTCAAGGGTGATAGAAACGCGAAAAAACAATCATGATAGGCTATGTTAGGCTATGTTGCACTCGGTTTCTTTAGAGTTTTATACATTAAAAATCACATTGATATTTTCAAATTCAATTTCACTCTTTTTAAAATTTTAATTTTATATTATTGAAATATTACTCCTATTAATATCTAAAAATAAAAATTAATTTATCAATTTTTTTTTATTTAAATATTATTTTATACTATTTTTCTCTTTCGTGAACTGAAAGCATAAACTTTCTTTATTTTAAGCTACGTATATTTCATTTTTAATTGTAGTAACTTCAGACCAAGATTGTGAATGGTTAGTATTACTGTCGGTATCATTGACGAAATTCTGAGACTGAGACAAAGCTAAAAAGTTGACAAATAATTAGCGTGATACCGAATTATGGGTGGAACTTTTTCGATAAATCGCTCGTGGATTAGAATCGAACACGCGGCTTTCAGCTGGGGGCTGGGTCACGGGTCATGCCCCCACTACCTCCCTCCCTCGCGTCTGACAAGCGGACTTGCACATGGTTTTTATTTATTTGAACTCCCACATGGTTTCTAGTTTATTGCACCTAAAGTTTTTTTCCGTTCCTCACTGAAACTGAAGTGTGAACTCGCACCTCTACTGTTTGGGTAACGGCTGTGTTTGGAGTTCACTGTTTCATAAAAGTTAAAATATTAATCTTCCAATAGTAATACTAAAACGGCTGGGGTTGAATGCTGTCCGACTTCTACTGTTTTTTTATTACTGTATACTATGATATGATTTCCATATGGAATTAGATGAGGGATTTCCTGAAATCAAATAATCTAATGTAATGTTTGGTTAGATATCATCAATTTTGTAATGTGAAGAAGCTTGTAATTGTATTTTCATTAATTTATTTGGTCGTATGAGAGTATTGCAATAAAAAAACTATTTTGTAATTATGATTACCACAAACTAAGTAATCACGATTACATTGCAAAATTGATTGAATTACATTATCAGTACATTACATCAAATCAAATATCACATAAAGGTTTTAGCATTTTTTCACTACTTATCCAAGGAATCTCTTTTTTTGCGGCTGTATTTGAGAGAGTTGTTAGCACAATTAATTTAGAGTATGCTCTTGCTATTTTGGAATGCCTAGACTAGTACCACCTCAACTCATTTTATAAATAAAATGTGACCAATTACTATGAAACTATGTTCTTTAGATGCTCTCAAACTTATGGTAGAAATATAAATATACATAAATATCCCTAATTACAACATAAGATTGACTATATCCTATTATTAAGGAACTCATCAGTGCAATTAAAGGGAGCAAGGAGGGGCAATCCGATCTCTTTTGGGGGGGGGGGGTGTTTGTGAAGGCTTTGGTTAGGGTAAGTGATATTGCTGGTGATTAGCCCCAATAACCTTGTTCCTACATAAGAGCAGTTGGCCTAGTTGGCCACTGCTGCCTTCCCCATGCTCCCCACCCGAGTTTGACTCGGGGGGGATGCGAATGTTGTGCTTTGTGCATGAAGTTTTACGGTTGGGTTGGGTTTCTGAACAGTTTGCTTGGACTTTGGTATCCCTTATCCTTTGGTCTGTTAAGAAACCCACTAAGTACCCAACACTTGTTCCTTTACAATTTTGACCTGACCCTCATTTCTTCCTATGATGCAATTTATTGCGATATAAACAGAAGAGTAGTAAAGTAAAATTTTTCTCTTGGCCTATTTTTGTTCGTTTGGTACTAATTTATTGCCCTCTCCTTAATTATTATTCAAAAACTCGCAAAGCATCTTAGAAAGTTAAGAATGCAATAAGCTTAGTCATAAATTGCAAATATTGTTTTCTATATACACTAATTAAATTATTAAACACAATCCCCTTCCTAAATCCCAGTGTTTAAAATTTGAAAAAAAGCCTAGTTCAATTTGATGACGTATTTCCTACTTCAACCCACTTTTACTATCTTAACTAAGTTCAATTTATTACATAAATTTTTTTTATCATACTTCAACCTAGCTATCTTAACTTACTTCCATCCACTTTATTTTTTTACCTACTTTAATCGATCCAGAAATAAAACTGGCCCTAAACTATTAGTTTTACTAAAAAAACATCTCGTATGAAAAGTATTATAACACTTACTCCTAGCAGCCTGTTTGTTATTGTTTTCCTCTGCCTTCTGTCTTTTGGTTGCAAAGCTAGTACAGTCAGGGAGAGTCAGTTCAACACCTTTTTGACTTTTACAAACGTTCAACCCAGACATGAGTATTGTTTCCTGTACTATTTTCTGATTTTCTCACTCATACGTACTTTCATGAACTTAAACAATGTCTCTGGCCATGGATGAAAAACTTGCACTCATGTTTTTAACACCTATCAACAGCAAGAAAATGGGAAGAAAAAATAAATATACACTTATCTAAAATAATGAAGTATGCTTATACTACGGATCATGAAACCATATTTAATTCTTATCAATAATAAATATGAATGTCGAAAGTTACAATTTTTTTTTTTAACTTTATGTTGAGATGAATTATGCATCAAACTAAGCTAAACCAAACAAGTATTCTAAAATCTCACCATACACGCCATTGTAAGAGTTGATTAAGTATATTTAATATAGTTTTGTTCCTCGATATATGGATATATTATTCTTCTTGTTATAAGGTAGGACTTGTTTTCAAAAACTATATATGTCCTTGTTACCTTTTGTGTGTGTGTGTATATAAAGGGAGGAACAAAACAAGGTTGATATACTTGGAATTTGAATTCAAGTATTTGGTAGCAACTCTGAAACACTTCACTTGTTAATTAAGATTGACACTTAATAACATGACTACTTACATATACATATACGAGACAAGTAAGAACGTAGTGCAACTATATACTTTATATGTGGGTGAGATCTATACCATGACTACTCCCTCTCGATCCTCTATCATTATGTGCTGTCGTTTGCAGCTCATTCAGTAGGAGAACAGAAGCGAAAACAAATAACAAAAATTACGCAAATCAAAGAAATACAAGAACACTTACAGTTGGAGATCAATTGAGGAAACTAACTTTAGAAAAGAAAAATGCGTTGTGAGAGGAAGATAATTATTAAGGATTGTAGTCTTAAGGCCTAGCTAGGTTAAACTGACATAATATCGATGGTATATATAGAGAGAGAACAATGAAGAGAGGAGATTTTATTTTGAGTTTATGTTGAAGAGAAAGAACACGCGTCTGATGGCGGCATCACCCATAATCGTTCCCCTTATTTTGGATACATTCGTTGATACCACTTGCATTATCAATCATGAAAGAGAGAGAAATGAAAGATGGCCGTGAAAGTTCAAATGGCGTGAATTGAACCAAGTAATCAAGTTCTAAACCAATTGTTTTGGTTGCATATGATGTACACGATGATATTGATCGATCATTCATGAATGTACGGTGTTATCTCATGCATATATAATATGAATTGACAAGACCATCATCAATGAATGAATCAATTTGTTCACCACCGCTCACCATTACTAGACTACTGTTGCATGCTCTCCTCCATGGGCAGATATATGGCTTCTTGTTTGTGTTATTCACCCTCAGACCCTCTCCCCTTTTTCTTTTCCCTTTTTTTTGGCGGCGGGGGAGAGATTAGGTGAATCACAAGATGGGGTCTTGACTAGCTTTTCAACACTCCCATAGACAGTGGGGATGTATTGGGTTTTTTTTTTTTTCTTTATTGATCTTGATGAGTATAAACAGCACTCATTTATAATTACAACTGGAACTATTCTCCTTGCAATGCAAGGATTGAGTAAACCAATAAGTCAATGTTTAGAATTATAAATATTCAATCAGCGATTTTTTTTTTATTGTTCAGATTTATTTTATTAGTGAAAGGATCTTTATATCTATTGTAGTTTTTATTGTTTACACATGTGCTATTTTTGCAAGTTAGTGTTTATTAATGCCACTTCTAAGTAAGTGAATAATGAGAAGATGAAAGGTTTTGCAGGTTATATAATAAGTAAAAACGAATTGTATGTATGCTAAAAGAAAAAAAATTAATTAAAATAGTAGTTAATGTCCTAACCAATAATGTTATGACATTTGGTAAAAACTTATGGAATCACCCGATTTTATATACAGTTATTATATAGATATAATGGAAAAAAAAAAGGAATTGAATGTGAGAATTTAAGCGTTCATGATCTCAATCTTAATTACTAGACCATCGTGAGAATTCAGGCATTCTTGATCTCAATCTTAACTGGTAGTACTGAATTGGTGTTAGTTTATCTGACAAACTAAACATACATTGCAAATGATTGTTTTGCTAATCACAATAATTTTTTCCTTTGGTTTTGTTATAATTAGGACATTTGTATTTTTCTATTTTAAATATGTGCTTCAAAAATTAAATTATTTTATCAACGTTTGCTTTGGGCCTGTCGCAAAAGCATATCAATCACCAAACTTATAGTGGTGCTCTGACCTATCCACATTTAAAAACAATCTCATAAAATCACTTAGAGCTTGCTGGTTTTAGTAAAATAACGTTAAATTGTAATAAGTTATAGGAAATTATTAAGTCTATAAGGCATTACAGAAAAAGGTAAGAAATTATAGATAGGTGTAAAGAGTTCACAACTTCTATATTAATAACGTGTAAAGAGATATAAAAAATCGTAAAGAGTTGTTAAAATCTACAAACTCTTAAGTTACTTAATGAATCTAATATAAATTACGCTCTGTGGAGTTATGACCTGGTTTTCCGTTTCGCAGTCCACCTTAGGTGGCCCAAATTTCACGACCCAGCTCGGCCCAATTTTGTAAATTACACAATAAATATAAATGAATTAAATAAATAAATAAACAAAAGTGCTTAAAAATCAGAAAAAGAGAGCAGCTGAAGCTAAAAATTGTCGTCGTCCTCTAATTCCTGTTTCGTTTCAGAGTGGGGAGGTCGATGGCGTCGCCGGCGGCGATCCGGTGGTGCGCGTTCACATTTGCTCTGTCGATGTTCCTTCTAATCCGGCCTTCCATCTCCATTTACTGTGATGAAGATGATTGCTATGATCTGCTTGGGTAATCTTGGCTTCTCTTTTCGTTGATCTTTCTTTGTTTTCGATATGAAATTTATACGTGATTTTGGTTAATTTAGGGTTTCTCAAAATGCAAATTCTTCGGAGATCAAGAAGGCTTATTACAAGCTCTCACTGAAATAGTAAGTGGTTAATAGTGATGTCAATTTTGTCACATTTGCAAAATTTGGAGATTTGCTTGTTTGTGCGATTTGATCTGATTTCATTTTCGATAATTTTGAATGTATTTCATAGCCATCCCGACAAGAATCCCGATCCCGAGTCACGAAAGCTGTTTGTAAAGATTGCAAATGCGTATGAGGTATATTTTTCTGCAATTCTTCAAGGACTTTGGCGCTGAACTGCCGAATTTTTGTTTTGCCATGAACTTTCTGTCTGTCTGAGAGTTTCTGTGTGTGAATGATTAATTTTGTGTTCAAAATGGTATGATGCGTCAAATGTGCTTCTTTATTCATTGTTGGTTGAAAAGCATGAATGGTTTTGACACTCTAATCTGTTCCTTGGAGACACACAAAAAAGATGTTCCACTACTGAATCTCGAATATCAAGTGATAATGATTTATGAAGGCTTTTAGACTTTGCGGCTTTGCGTGTTTGCGCATGTATTATCTGCACTAAACCAAAAAGTGTTCACCTTCATTATCACATGCATGAACTCAGATGAAAGACATCCATGACCCATTCATGAATCATTACTCCCTAAGCTACAAATGTTCTGCAATACATCTCCCCTGGCTTTTTTTGAGACAATTCCCAACACTGTTTAAAAGTTAAAAATAATGGGGGTTTTCAGGATTATCTTCAATTGATGCCTTTCGATGTGAGGAGACGTTTTGCTGTCAATGTGGATATGTGATTTTCAGTGAAGCTGCTCCACTTATCCTTTTAGCTTAGTTTCTCACCACTGTTTTGTGGAAGGATGTAGAAAAGAAGAAAGGGCCGCCTTGGGGGGGGGGGGCGCTGTAAAGGAAATACAGGAAGAATTTAGAGGAACTTTACTGTCAGACCTTTGGATGCACAAAAGTATTATAGTAGGATAGGATATTTTTTTTAAAAAAAAAACTTTGAAAAGAGAGAATGCAAAATATCATGACAGATAGCTATGCACAATCATCACACTCCATGCTTATGCTGTGGGTGGCAATAGATTTCCTTGAGATCGAAATTGTTGTTGACTTAAGATTATCATCATATTCTTAAAGGGAAGAGTTCATATGCATTAGCTGAATAGGGGATGTTGACTTTGCCAGCATAACTGGCTGCTTAAAGTACCTCAGAGAGCTTGCACAAACAGGGGAAGAAGACTTTCTCTTCAATGACTAGATTAATTAATAGCAGTTCATGAGAGAATGGACAATTTGGTGATGAAGCTGTGGTGCATATGGAGAGATTTTTAGCAACCGCAGTGACGTGTGAGCAAAAAAATTCTTTTTATTTTGGTGGACTTCTTTCTTGGAGAGGAATGACAAATTTTGTGGTACATCTCATAAGTCCCATAAAGGATGATGCAACTCAAGGGCCCTAGATGGGTACTCAACTAAGGAATGAAGAGTCCAAATAATATACATCTGCATCAATGAACTGTGTTACTCACACTCGGTTGTACCCATGTTAAAGAGTCGAGTGTCCAACAAGGGTGTCGTGTCAGACTCGGCAATTTTTTGAGAAATTTTGTACATTTTTGGTCTGAAATGAAGGTCGAGTGTCCGTACCCATGTTAGAGTGTCGAGCATCTGACACAGGTGCCTGACGCAAAATGAAGAGTCCAAGTAACATAGGCACATAGCCAATGAAACCATTCTTAGCTCTTTAGGGTGTGTCTTGGCCCCTTCCTCACTCCCTATGTTCAAGTGATCTTTACCTCCTTTTTAACCTTTTTTTTTT
>JACYFF010031959.1:4595147-4621560 GCA_017589665.1 Selenicereus undatus
CTAATAATAATAATAATAATAATAATAATAATAATAATAATAATAATAATGATAGTAATAATATTAACAAGTTGGGCAATTAATTGAAGGGCAGTCTCATCTAGTGATGTTCATGGTTTGGGTACCCGAACTAAAACCGATTTCTGTTCGAGTATCCGAAACTTCTTGTCGGCAAAATGGTGAACCATATCCGAACCAAAATATTTAGATAATTGAAATTCGGGTACCTAATAATTTCAGTTTGGGTTTTCGGTTACCAAATAACCCAGTTTTTCTAAAATATTTTTTCCTACTTCGTCTAATAATTTTGTTGTATCCATAATATAATTATTTCTATTTATGCTATAAAACGTTGTCGTGTTGCGTCAAATTGCACTTGAAATTATTACACAATATGGCAATATCACCCGATATCTTACAACCATTCATATTTTAATTAATCCATACCTTTATAAGGCGTAAGCTTATTATCATATTCATGTCCAACCCATTCAAACAAAACAATGCAATGAAGTTAAAGTATTTGTCTTCTTTGGGTTTGAGAATATTTGACTAATAAATTTTTTAGGAAATAAATAATATAAAAAAATTTCAAAAAAAAATTTCAAAAAATTTTTGAATTTTCAGGTATCCAAATTCTCAAAATATATGAATTGTATCCGAACTAATAATCCAAAAACATATTAGCTCGGATACCCAAATTAAAATTTTCAAATATTTTAGTTTGAATACCTAAAATTTGAAATCAGGTAGCAGATTTTTTATTCAGATTATTAGTTATGGATATTTTTAAACACTACTAATCCAATCTTTTTCCACGAATAACTTTCTGCTTTCAGCATCCGATGGGTAGAATCTCAGATACAAGGGCCCACAACATTAAAAGATTGGGTAATCAAAAAGGTTAACTCAACACTTTTTGGTAATTTTCCCTACTACCTCCCTTTCCCCTTCATTCCTACGCTCGAACCTCCATTCGCTTCATTTTCTTCTTCTGTGCTTCCTCTTCTCCTTTCTCTCTCCTCCATCTCCTTCTTCCAATTGCTGCTTATTTTACAGACCCAAAGTCCATACGGCGTCGTTTTGCATCCCCGCTGTCAAAACAAGCCTGCCGCGAGCGGCTTGCCCCTCGCGGCCATACCCCCGCGCCTCTCGCTCGCTTGCTCGGCTGCACTCGCGCACTGATTCTGGCTTGTGAGCTTGCCGTTGCATGTGGGTTTTCAGTGTTTCTGTCACACTGTTAATAAGTTTTCCAATTCATTGTTCGAACCACCGCAGGATAACTGTTCTATGAACTTTAATTTGTCCACTACATTTTCACCATAGATACCGCTCATTAGGCTTAACATTTGTTGTGTTTTTGCCCCCGTGTTTTTATCTGAAAATAATACCCACCCTCCCGACCACCCCCCCCGGCCCCCCCCCCCCCCCCCCAAAAAAAAAGAGGAAATTTAACTCGTCTTATCTAACCAATTTGAGATTGGATAAAAATATTAGCAATTTGTCTTGTCTCCGTCTAAACACCTTTCATGCCCTTTAAAAATTAAAAAAGGTGTACTGGTTAGGCTAGATTTCAAGGTATTGACTTTGATAATACATGACATTCAAACTTTTGAGTTCATAACACAGAATTCATCCTTGCCCTGGTTTTTTGGCTCATAGAAATAGCTAATTTGCTTTACTGTCTGCCTACATTGTGCAGATTGTCTCTTGTTTTTGGTTGACGTTTTGTCATTTACTTGTAGTTGTGGGATATGGATAAGTTGCTACAAGTTCCTCGCACTGTAGCAAGAAGTGACGCAGCTGCTTCAGACAGTGATAATGATGGAATGGATGTTGATTCTGATCTTCCAAAACCTTCCAAAGGTATGTATAGTTCACTTTTTTTGTGCAGTTTGCCTCCATGTTCAGAAATTAAAGTGACATTGAGTGCATAGATCGTCCTAATACCTTGGTTTCTGTTAATGCTAAAATTATTGGACTTGGGTTTGGTAGCAGGTACCAAGACCAAGAATGCAGGCAACGGGCAAGCTTCCAGCAGTTCTTTCAATGAATTCTTTGCAGATTTATAGTTGCAAACCTTAATTGTAGAATGAGCGGCTTCACTATCAATTTTGGCTCTTTTTACCCATCCCCAATTAGTAGCCAAAGTGGCCAGTGGGTGTTGACTGTTGAGTTGAGAGGAATTTATACTTTTTCTTAGTGTAAAGATAGACGCAAATGTCGATATAGACAGGATTTGAACCCGAATTTCTACCAATAACTTTCAAAGACTTGATCATTTAAACAACTTTCAAAAACTTTACCTGCAGAAATGTTTACTTTTCACCAACATGCAACAGTTGAGTTATTCAATCAACATCCTAACCGCGTAAAAATATTTTCTTATTTTTTAGGAGGGAAACAAGTGCTTTTCAGAAGACTGATTGAGTTACACATAACGCCAAGCCTTAAGAAGTTAAGCAATACAGTCGTGAGGCCATCTAGAGCTTGCACAATTCACTGCCTTCGAGCAAAATTTGTCCTTTCTATATTCAAAAGCAAAAACCAACAACTTAGTTGGCTTAGGCTATTTCATTCACCAAATATAAAATTTACAAAAATCAATTTTATCATTTGTTTTAGTTAATATTCCACAACCCTCACTTTTTTAGTTAATAATCCACAACCCAAAGTGTATATTTGACAAACACAATGTCCGATTGAAAAATAAATACAACCATGACATTTTTTTTGTTAATTTTACAAATTCAGCTGAAACTATACAAATATTGTTCTCTTTTTTTTTTCACTCTTTTGGAAGATATCAAGTTCATTCATACCTTTTTTTTTTTTATTAATGGCACATCACGAATGTTGTATTTTCAACTTCTAAAACTATTTTCGACATTTTAGACATAACTTTTTTTAGATAGCATGCATAAACTTTCATATCTTATCTTGTCCAAACTCTCTATGGGTAAGAATACCGGTAGAGGTAAGGTTGCCTACAGCTGGATCTCCCCAGACCCCGCGAAAGCGGAACCCACACTGGGAGTTGTTGTTGTTGTTGTTGTTGTTGTTGTTGTATGATTACTTCCTCGCTCAAAAAAAAAAGGTTGTATTTTTTCTTGTTTAAAATCTTACCTAATTATAATCTAGTTTTGCCTTGCAAATTAATGCTCCAGTGAAACACTAGACGGGTTCAAAGATACAAGTTCAATTCGCATTTCAATTCTTTACCTCAATCACCACCCAAATTACAGTTCCCTCTATACATGATCAATTTGTAAGTTGTGCTGCCAAGACTTCATGCAAAATTTCAGACTGTTGTTAGATGATGTTGTTGCAAATATAAAGCATTAACAAATATATATGAAGGATTATGAGCTTTTTTTATCATTTGGCATCAATTCTAATTACTCTTATTCTATCGATGCCTAATAAGGCAAGATATGTTCTTAATAATTAACAAAAAAATAATGGAAAAAAAATTCTATGGGAGGCTTACCATAACAAGACCTTCAATTCTCTCGAAATCTTATTTGTGAAAATTGATACGCTTGCTACTTCTTAAGAAAAATTAATTTCAAATGCCTATCAAAACTTTATTTGCTCCGTTTCTGTGGAGTAATAGGTAGTATATGAAATCTTAATGTTATTTAAATTACATTTGACGTATCATGATATTGATTTGATCATCTATAGTTGTTGGGGAAGATGCTCAAAGTGTCTCAATTAACCTTTCTAAAATGAAATTTTCACAACATTGTATCATAAAAGTCTGAATATCATATCATATCCATTTGCACCATTTATAGTAATTAAAATCCAGCATTACTAATTAAAAGGAATTTAAAACATCAAATAACATTATAGATTATAAGCGAAAATTATTGAAATAATACATATAGTTTTCTTACATACACTACC
Source organism: Selenicereus undatus (assembly GCA_017589665.1). NCBI lineage: Eukaryota > Viridiplantae > Streptophyta > Magnoliopsida > Caryophyllales > Cactaceae > Selenicereus > Selenicereus undatus. Next base: position 4,599,060 of record JACYFF010031959.1, read on the forward strand.
AAAAATTCAACAAAATATGTGTTCATTTCGCCTTTTTTCCTTAAATAAAGCTACAAATTAACATAGGAAAAGGGGGTTATTTTAAAGACCCAAAAAAACAAAAAAAGGAAGCAAGCAGTTCATATTTTTGAATTAACATCACCATCATAGTCATGGGAAGAAAGCATTGGGCCACAAAGCAGGATTAACACCATGGCCGTAGTACTCACCAAACTGTCCCATCATCATCATCATCATATTACTACTATTACTAGTGCCATTACTATTCTCTCCACCATTTAGCCCATTGCTTGACCCCATCCCCAACTGATGATGGTGATGTTGATGAGCATGATGATGAAGATGATGATCATGCATTGCCGACGGGCCCATCATGTCCATGAATGAGGACCATGGTTGCATCATCATCTGCATTTGTATAGCATCAAAATCCCCGTTTTGCCCTTGCAAACCCTCGGGGTCCCCGGGTAACTGAGCTGTCTCTAAGGCGCCCGAGGTAGGATCACTAGCAATATTATTGTTGTTATTGTTATAATCGACATGATTGGTTTCTTTTTTCAATATCTCAATTCTCTTATTAACCTCAAGTAAATGTTGATTAATCACCCAACCAAGGTCACTTAAATCCAGCAAGCTCATATTTTGCAACCCCTTACCACTTAAGCATTGGTACATAACATGGGCCATCTCCTTTTCTCTATTCTCCTTTTGTTGCCTCTTCAACTGTTCATGAGCCTTAGCCACCCTTTGCCTTAGAAACTCCTCTTGGCTCACCATCTTCTTCACCTTATCCATCTCCGGCAGACGCTTGAAGCTCGCTATCACCTCCCGGGCGCCAGATGGGCCGGGCCACAGCACAGGTCGGGCCTCATATGGGCTATAGAGGATGGCACAAGCCTTGACATCACATAAGGTTGTTAGCTCATCCATCTTCTTCAAGAAACCCCTCTTCCTCTTCTTATAGGTCGCCTTTCGGGCTGAGTCATTGGCGATGAAAGCTAGTTTCACCTTCTTCCTTGTCATGGTGATGGTGATGAAAACAAATGAGTGAGATGGAAATGAATTTTTTTTGGGGGGGGGGGGGGGGGTTGTGTATGTGTTGCCCAATCGAGAAGGTGTATCTATAAGGAGTGAGTAAATGGGGAAGATAATGAAATTTATGAAGAAATATTTGGTTTGGGAATATTATTTGACATCAAGGATGAGATTATTATTGGGGGTTTGGTGAGTTGTAAACGAGATAACTTTGATGATTCTTAAAATGAATATCCTTAATCACATTGGATTTTGATGATATGTTAAGCAAGATTTTTATGTGGATGAACATCAAACGCCTAGTCATACAAAAAGTTGGTGTAGGTTTACTTTGAAGAATGCAATATGGATTACATGGTAATGTTGGAACACAGATAGTAAGAGTGCTATATGGAAAAATATATGGAGATTATTTCCTTGGAAAAATATGGACATTTGATATTAAGTTTATTTGAATATAATCTAATGAAGATCAAATCATTTGAAATTCATACAAATTTAATTTGTCAAAGATAGAGAAAAAAAATCTTGAAAAGATTAAATTAGATAAAATTATCATATAAACTTCAGTTCATAACCAAAAAAAAAAACCTCCAATGAATAATAAAATAAGGTTATAAGGCGTAGGCATCACATGAATACGTATAACTTGAAAAGAAATACGATAAATAATTAATACAAAATATGTAGAATTAGTATGAAAATTAGGTTTCAAATATTGAATTAATTTTTACATATGACATAAATTTAATTCTTTTTGAAAATAAATAAAATAAGATTCCTAGCATTGAATTAATTTTTATCCAACCTGTATTCCAGTCGAATGATCTATTTATCATGTCTATTTTTAGCCAGTGCCTCGATAGTAGTTACGTGCTAGATTTCTGATACTATCATCACGACCTTTGGGGGGGGGGGGGGGCGAGCACTAGTGCTTGTACTATTCTCGCATATTTTGGGGTTCCTGTGGATGCTGTCATTCTAAAAATTGGGATGACCCAACACTGCAACAACAGCATTGACATCAACAAACATTAACATTATATTATTTGACAGGGGACGATCCAAATCAACCGATCTATCATTATTGCTTGCACATTTTAACCCATTTATCCGTGTAAAGCTAAAAATATCAGTAACGCAAACTCAGAACTAGAGAATCCTCTGCATGTACCCCGAAACAACTTATAATTTGGAAGAGCACAATCGCCAAAATCCAGGACAAGGCATTTTGGTCTAAAGACGTGGGAATCAAAGGTGAAATCTAAGAGTACAGGAAGATGGTTTCAATGGCCAAATATACAGTCAGTCACTCAGTTGACAACCTGCTTTGATATTCCCTGCATGCTCCAGCGTTGACTTCTCATACTCATATAGGTCCATTTCATTCCTCTGCGCCAAGATGCCATTAACCAACACTAAATAAGTTGCAGTATTTCATCTCTTCACCTATGAATCTTTCAATCATTTAATCATATGCTGACAACTAGCCCTGGCACATCCTCATCCATGCTCATTGAGGGACTTGGACAACTACTTATTTATTGCTGACTAAACCGCTTATGGAATGTAAATAAGGGGGGTAGAAACCACATTACGTACTACATAATGTCTCCCCTCTCTGTGGTCATGGGTCAGCTTGCGTAATCCTAGACCTCGCAACATTGACAAGGACCTTGTTGCCCCTTTTGCAAACCTGAAACGAGCTCCCAGTCCCAAAATAAAGCAGTCAGATATTGATCCCAATCCAAAATAACCTTAACCAACCCAAACTCCTGCAGTTTTCCCGACTTACTCCACTTGACTAGCTCAACAATCAACATTCTTATTTAACAAATAGACAGCAATTACGGTACACAAGAACATCACCAGAACCCAACATGTATAAGGCATCCATTGAGCCAAATCGTAATTCACCAGGCTGGAATGAATCCTCTGCCAAGTCCAGACCCATCACTAACTGCACTAAGCCAGCAGATTCCCCTTGCCTAGAACAAGCTTCAATGCGCCATCAGGCCCATCACCCATAACTCTACATCAATAATGTCACCTTCTTCGTCAAGTCGAATAGATTTTACGAACTAGGCATTATTAGCCAAATCATTAGGATGATAGGTACAACAATCATATTGCAACAATAATGAAGCAAAAATCAGCAAGGGGGCACAATTTGTGTTAACTTCCAGCCATTCAACTCAAATATATGTTCACAACAACCACCTAATCTAAAGTCATCCACTCATCCTTGCAACCAACATTTCCTGATTCGTAAACCGTAAAACACAGTGAAACTAAAACACAATCCCTCATCTCAATTCTAAGTCGAGGAGAGCAGGCATGAACTCCATAAGATGGAGCTATTCATAAACCACGCTAAAGCTATACAGACAATAAATCCAGCACAGACTATCTGTTTATGCATGGGCAGCATGGCTGATCTAAGGATGCCCTTTACCCTGGTTTGGTTCAAAAGAGGACAACTTGGAATATCAAGTTTTGAAGACATTTCGCAGTTTTCACCTTGAAGTGCTTGATGTTGGATAGATAGCTGCCAATGACACAAATGAAGACAACAGTAAAAACTGTTTCTCATCGAAAGTGTTTAGCAAGTACACCATCTAGACCGGGAAAAATTGAACAACACTTCATTTTCCACCTTAAAGTAATTCAAACCAGACCCCATACATGCCCTGAATAAGGCAATCAAACATTGATTCTGAACCCAAAATGGCAAAATTGGCCGACCAATTACATTTTCCAAACAAAAATTATTGGATAAACAGAGAGTAGACAGGAACATCGCTTTATCAACCCATTCTCACCAATGCAAAATATGAATGACCCAAAGTACTCACTTTTCAAGTCTAAATTATCATCATCAATTGCATTTAGCTACTATGTCTATCCCCGTCAACAGAACAGACAGCATGCATTTTCCCGCAGCTTCAGTGCACCATCAATCACAATTGTAGATCAAGAATGAAAATTTCATCACCCCAGATTCAAAATCCCTCTCTAAGTACAAATCTTCTCATGAACTAAGCAATTAAAAAGCAAATAAGGAAGTGCATATAACAATCACATTGCACTGAGAAAAAGTGAATCAAAGACCCAAAAGGGGAACAAAATTCCAGTAACTATAACTCTTTAACTATTCATTGCATATAGTATCTGTTCTAAGCAACAATAATCTCATAGAAGTTACTCTTGCAACATTTCCTGATATAAAAATCAACTTGCAACGAAACTAAAACCCAAGTCCTCACCTCATTCCCAGCTAGAAGGCCAGTATCCATGAACTCCATACCCAGTCTTCCAATTATCCAGATAAATAACTTTGTTAACAGCCCAGAATGAAACGATCAAAGCCACCGCCATTGCCAATCTCTGGGTCCCCAAACTCTTGATCTTGACAAGCCCATGAGTGAGAAACCCTAAAAGCAACCCCACAATGGTATACAGAAACCCAACAGCAAAACCCTCAGCACCCAATTGCATCCCAGATCCTTGGTAAAAGAAAATCAGCTTTGATGGGTCATTCCTATCAGTTATAAACATGGGCATTTTGCGAATTATGTTATGCATTGTCCCAGCAACACTGAAAAAGTACACAAAAATCGCCCCAACAAGCCAGAACTTGTAATCATGCAAAAATGTCTCCCCAGCAACGATTTTCTTCAAAATAAACGGAGCCGAAATAAGCACTAAAAGGATGAAGAACGCGATTTGCTTCCCAGAGAACATGGGGGGACGATGAAGTGGACCGATTGAGATCTTGGCATGTGACTCAACGAACTCAGCCATTGACTCAGCGAGTCGGGAGAAATCACCCTGGTCCATATGCTCCGAGTCTTTCAAATTCTGAACATCGGGTTTAACAAGGCGAATATGGGGCAGTGAATTGACTCCAAAGAGAGAGAAAGAGCGTTGTGAGTCCTTGAACTCAATGTCGAAGAAGAAGAGTTTGGATGAGTCATCATCGTGGTTGATAAGGAACGATTTGGAGAGTATGGAGAACTCGGAATTGAGAGTGGGGAGTTGGAGCTCGGACTTGTCGTGGAGTTGGACGGCGTCGAAGAAGATGAGGAGAGAGAAAGGGCGGGGGCGAGGGACGGCTAAGATGCGACCCAGAAGGTGGTCGTCGAGGCGGATTAGACCGGATGGGGACTCAGATCGGAGGTGTTGCAGCTCGGAAATGAGGTCGTCCTCCGCGGAGGTGGAGGCGGCCAGAAGGAGGATGGCGGAGAGGAGAAGAGAGAAGGCGGATTTGAGGTGGGGAGGAGGCATTTTGGAGAGAGGAATTGGCGATCTGGGGACGAAGATGAATTGGGCAGGGGTTTAGCTGCGAACATAGAGCGAGTTGTGGTAGTTTGAGTAAGACTGAGTTGACTCGGGAAGGAATTTGACGAGTTGATTTGCGTGTGAATCGGAGTAAAGAGTAAGACAATCAAGATTTTGGGCTTCTTTTTCTAAGGTTGTCCTTTTTGGGCTTAATTTTGATCGCTCTTAGAAGGCAAGGCTTCGGTCCGTTTAAAACAGATTAGGCCCATTAAAACTTTTAACAACCCACCAGTCTAATTAATAAATTGATCCTGATTGTCACTATAATACAGTCAATGCAACCAGAAAAATCACAGTCGTACACGTGTCCTAGTTAGATTCGACCATTTATTTTTGTATGTTCTGAAGTGGATTAAAAGTTTTATTTTCTCAAAAAAAAATTCATAAGAACAAAAAAATTTATCATTTTCTTGATACAGTAGTGTGATCTTAAGCCCATTAATGTCTTTTCTTTTTCATATAAAAAAATGTAAAATAAACTTAAAATATAAGGTAAAACTTCAAAATATGACGGAAATGGTAGCGTGGATGGGTTCAAAATTTCAAATGGTGCAACACATGCATACTATTAACGGATACATGCTTTTTATGTTTGTGCCTTTGCGTAAAATTGCAGCAGATTCCATTCTCTGAATCATTTGCTCCTTCGCTGCCCTTAATATAACTCCATGGACACTTTCGTTATAGTCATGGATGGAATTTCCTAAACGAAAAAAATAAAGCTATAATTTTCAACCTTCGTATTGAAGTCAGATATTACATCTAACTGAACTACTCCTTTTATATTAATACAATATATTATAGTATAATTAAGCTAAGATTATCTGAAAAAAATGGAACAAAAAATATGAATGATTAGCACATGCAAACAGAGACATAGTATAAATTCTATCTATTGAACACAATTTTTCTATAATTTAAAGTAATTAAGATTGTTATACATTTAATTCTCTCCATATATTACATAAACGAAATTATGTTGTATACTTGTATGGTTTAAGTTTCAAAAATATGCTTAAATCGACATTTAATTTTTATGTTCTTTAAAGAAAATTAAATTGTAAAATAATTAGCTCAAAAAAGGGGTGGGACAATATGTTAAATTTTTATACCAATTGGATCATAAATAAAGAGTCATACATATAAACTAAAATGAAGTTTCAACCTAAAATCAATTGCCAATATATATTGTAACTCAAAAGCCTATATACATACTCAAGCTCTTCAATTTTATCAATATGAGACAACACCCACTTTCATATTCTTTTTATTTTATCAATGTGGGATAACACCTACTTTGATACTCCAACAGAATCCCAATTGAACATAAAGCATCTTTTGTGTACGTGCAACAGTACTAGACAAAAATATTCTTTGCTTAATCAAGATGGTAAGCTACCTTATTCCATTCACCATATTAATAATATTCCCATGAAAGCTTGACAAAGGAAGAACATCTCCTCACCCTCACCATCCCCCTAGAGAGAGAGAGAGAGAGAGATGGAAGAGCAGCAAGTAGAGATGGTAGGAAGAGCATTTGTGGAGCACTACTACAAGCTCTTCGACACAGATCGTCCTACTTTAACTTCTCTTTACCAGCCAAGTTCATTGCTGACCTTTGAAGGCCAGAGGTTTCAAGGGGTGGAGGACATCTCTTCCAAGCTCAACAGCCTGCCCTTCGATCAGTGCCGCCATCTCATCAGCACCGTTGATTCTCAGCCTTCGTTTCTTACTGGGGGTATTCTTGTCTTTGTCAGTGGCAGCTTGCAGCTGGCTGGTGAGGAACATGAGCTCAGATTTAGCCAGGTATCTATTTATTTATTTATTTGGAAGAGGATCCTCTGCAATTGTCATCATACTGCATGAAATTTCCGTCATTACTAGTACTAAGAACTAATTGGAAGAGTATCCTTTGCAGTTAGCTGCTATTTTATGTATTTTTTAAATTATTATCGAACTAATTAGTATTTAGACAACTATCTTATGAAATAATAGTTTTCCTCAAAATTAACAAGTAAGAAATGGCCGGGGAATAATTAATTATTTTTGGGTTGTTTTCGATCTCTTTTGATTATTTTTGTTATTGAGTGCAGATGTTTCATTTGATTCCAACGGCACAAGGCAGCTTTTTCGTGCAAAATGACATATTCCGTCTCAACTACTGTTGACTTTGGCTGTACACAACCAGAAGAATAAAGGTTGATCCACGATTAAATCTTACAGAATCTGATCGAGGATGGCAATACGAAATTAAAGCAGATGTAATATAATTCAGTGTTCATGATAATGTTAATTTGATCTTAATTGCCATCTGAAATGTTTGGTGTGATGATCATGAAATACTAGATTATTGGGGAAAGTTGTGCTTCTTCCATAGATGGAAATTTGCAATCGTAATACTTATGCAATCGTAAATTAGACTCTAATATCATATTGGCTCAAAGTTTAGCAATGTTAATTAGTCACATAGATCATGTATTTACTCTAATGTTAGTATTCTTCCCTAATGGCATAGTCAATATGATTTCAATCCTATAGAGTCTATATATTCATCCCCAATATATAGGAGTTAGTTAGCTGCTAAATGCACAAGGAATGAAAGATGACCAAGTCAAAACAAGTCATATTGAGGGTGGAAACCATAAGACAGTAAAAATGTACCTACCACACAAATATTAGTATCCTTAATTAGGGAATGGCCGTTTTAAACCATCTCTTTTTTACCCATTACCCTTCCTTTGTTTATGTTTATTTTCTGATTCTAAACAGTTATTTTGTTGAAGCCTCCAAAAGAGGCTTTCTCCTCTACCTCTCGCATAACACCCAAAAAAAGGAAAGAAAAAAGGACAAATTTATATAGTTTAACCCCTTTTTTTTTATTCTTGATAAACGTTTTCCTTTTTCACCAACCTTAATGTCCCCTTCATCTCTTCATCAAATCGATGTCCATGAAGGGGCCAATTTCACTCCACTTTATTATCCCCACAAGCATATTTCACGTCCTCAACAAACCCTAGCCTAAGCAAACCCTTGTTTTCCTTTTGGTCCCTCGTGATCAATCTTCCATGGAAAGAAAATTATGTGTTCTTTCTTTTTTGTAGGAGAAAATATACTTAGAAGTTGATTCTAATTAATTCTAGGGTTGTTATAAATTTGGATGCTTCCTTGATCTAGCAAAGAGGGGGGAAAAAGAAAATCGGTGAAAATGAATGACCTATTTTCGAGCTCGTTTAGGAAATACTCGGACATGAATAGTCCGGCCTATGGCAATGACCTAGAGTCCGGTGGTGGGACAGAAGGGATGAACCTCGACAAGTTCTTCGAGGATGTGGAAAAGGTGAAGAGTGACATGAAGGAGGTAGAGATGCTGTATAAGAAGCTCCAAGACTCGAACGAGGAATGCAAGACTGTCCACAATGCCAAGAGAGTCAAGGAGCTTCGCGCCAAAATGGACGCGGATGTTTGCCAAGTTCTCAAAAAGGTCAAGGTAATCAAGGGGAAACTCGAAGCCTTAGAGAAGGCCAATGCAGCTAGTAGGAACGTACCAGGGTGCGGGCCAGGGTCCTCGGCTGATAGGACTCGCACATCGGTGGTAAGTGGCTTAGGAAAAAAGCTTAAGACCATGATGGATGACTTCCAAGCCCTGAGGGCTAGGATGCAAGAAGAATATAAGGAGACGGTCCAAAGAAGGTACTTCACCATAACAGGCGAGAAAGCAAATGAGGCGACAATTGAGAACTTGATTGCAAGTGGGGAGAGCGAGAACTTCCTCCAAAAGGCAATTCAAGAACAAGGCAAGGGACAGATCCTGGACACCATATCCGAGATCCAAGAGAGGCATGATGCGGTGAAGGAGATTGAGAAGAACTTGATCGAACTCCACCAAATTTTCCTTGACATGGCTGCCCTGGTCGAGGCTCAGGGCCAACATTTGAACACGATCGAAAGCCACGTGGCACATGCTAGCTCATTCGTTAGGCGTGGAACCGAGCAGCTTGAGGAGGCTAGGGACTACCAGAAGAGTTCAAGGAAGTGGTGTTGTATTGCCATTCTAGCTGGAGCTGTGCTGGTTGTAGTCATAACAGTTCCTGTATTTGTTCAATTCATCTTGCCTAATTTGAGGTAAGCATGAAGAGTGATACGGCAAAGCAAAGGAGAAAAAAAAAGGGGAGGGACCAAAAGAGGAAATTAAGCTATCCTATCTGCTTCTGTAATCTTATTATTAATACTCTGTTGTTTTGGTTTTCTGCTCAGGTGAGGGAACAAAGGTTTTTATGCTTTGTTTCTTGTGTTACTGGGTTTTATCTTTTATTTCTTCGGACTATATTTTAGAGAGAAATGTTCAAGTAAATATTTCTAAGTAGTTGTTTCTTTCTCTATTCTATTCTGTTTTTGAAATACATTTGAAAGACTAAAATTTATGATATGTTTAGCCTCTGGATTCTTCTTATTATTGTTTACATGACTGTGGTTAGTTCAACTATCAATCATACTTTGGGCCGACCGTTGAGTGCTGTTTGCTGTGGGCTTCAATGTGGGACAACAAGGTCCACCAGGGCCCAAATACCTCAAGTTTGACTCAAATTACCCACTATCCATATCAGAAACCTTCTGCGTCAGTCTTTTTCGTTTTATTTTTGTTAAAGATGCTATTTTATTTTGAAAGCGTCACTTCAGAATTGAGATGCTCAGTTTGTTGGGTTTATGTGGGTATTTTTTTATGCAAAAAGATGCTTATGTATTAGTCTAAGGCCACCTTTAAATTAAAATGTTGTGGAGCTAATTTCTTCTAAGCACGAAACAGTGTGAAATTCTTACCACAACACTCTAAAAAAAAAATAGTTTTTTTTTTTTACTAAGAACAAAACAGATGCCCTTCATGAATTTGTGGTCCATCCTTGCCAGCATAGATGTAACCTCGTTCTGGGTCAGTTGAGCATTCTTCCCTTTGAAAAATTCATGAAACGTTTCAACCAAAAATTCCCTAAAATTTTATAACATATTCGTATCACTCAACTGTCATTTTAATTAGGACTTCAATATCCAAAATGTTGACAGGTTCTATAATTGATGATGATTCTACATCCGTTGATTTTTGTTTTAAATCCGTTGACTTTTTTTTTCGGGTCTTTCATAATTAATGGCAGTAAGAATAAGCATTGACTTTCATAAACAATATTAATTAATATGATTACGTTTCCCCTTAGCTACCAATCTTATTATTGCAGTCAACTATCCAAGAAAGTAGGACTTTTGTCAAATGATGCTTGGGTTTGCCATGTTTGCATGTAATATTTGGTTGAATATAATGTGATGTAATCAATCTTGTAATGTAATTATGATTATATAATTTGTAATAATCATAATTACAAGGTAATTGTTATCTGCAATACTATCCTGCAACCAGAATAAAAATACAATTACAAACCTATTCGTATTATAAGATTGTTTACGTCTAACCAAATATCACCAAAGCTAAGATATCAAGCAAACTAAGAATTAGGCGTTATATTGAAAAATACTTCAGACTAAAAACACAAAATAGTTACGTTTCCAAACTAGTTTTGTTTTTGAGAAAGACACTCTTATCCAAGGAAAATATTTTACCCATGCAGTCAAGTTAGACAATAAATTTGGATATATAGCACTATTTCATGCAAATTTACTATGAGTTGTCAATGGACTTACTAAATAGATTATTTGATTCAGGTTCTTATTTTGAATCTAGTCATATTCTGGTCGTGTGATTTCCAATTTGAATTAACTTTCATTGAATTAATATTTAGTTCAATAAGCTTGTTTAGTAAAAAGAAATGAATATATAAAAAATTTTGAATTATGTATGTACGATTCGGTAAGGGTCGATTTGAATTTTGGGCCCACTTTCAAGTGAGTCTATTTCGATGTTTGGTCAGATATGAACACAAATCTTTTGATTCAAATTCTAAAATTTGAATTTCAGGCCCACTTTCGAGTGAGCGTTAAAGGTTCTTTATTTTTCCTTTTTTTCTTTTGAACCCACCATTCCAGGTTTAAGAAATCGAATATAGTAGAGCTTACGTTTCTCCGGCATAGAAACACTTAAAAAATGGCGGTTTGGTGTAAATGGATACTCACTATTATCGTCATTGGATAATAGTGAGCTCAAGCTGAAGATATGATTTGAGGAAGCCACATCCATACATCTACTCAGAATATACTAATTAGATTACATTGTTTTTAGTGGACTACCTGATATGGTTGTTGGTTAATCCCTAACAACCAACACTTGACTAATAAAAGAACAAAATTCGTGCAGTTTTAACTTGGAAGACATTATTTATACAAAACTATTTTTATATAAGCATCGGGTGATCGAGACTATTTTTAATTATATAGCAAACTATTGGAGAATATTTTAAATTTTGAAAAAAAAATTTAAAATATATATTCTTACATATAGAACAAAAAAAAGAAAATAAAAAAGAAGCTTAGTTTTACAAGAGAAAAAAAATTGTCTTACATAAAAGTTGGAAATGAATAGTTGTTATTTTTATATATTCTAGTTTAATTAACACGTACCGTATTAGTGTTTAAAAACCACCTCAATCAAAAGTTTAAGCTGATGGTTGAAGGTTCAGGAATATGTTTATCCTCTAACACACCCCCTCACGCAAATGCCCTTTGGGCTTTAAGCGTGGATGCAGCAAAGGCTCTCAGACCTTGTGCAATAAATTAATATGGGGATTGTTGAGATTTGAACTTGAGACTTCTCACTCAGAAAGGCTCTGACACCATGTTCAAGAACTATCTCAACCAAAAGTTTAAGCTGATGGTTGAAGGCCCAAGAATATGTTTATCCTCTAACAATTAGGACCAACAAAAATGAAATAAATACAAATTTAAAACACTATATTATTGATGTATTTCTAAATCTTTCCCTATTTTTGTGGTTTTTAGTTCTCTATTTACGTGGAGTCAAGTTACTATTGGGTTATTCTCCTATAAAAGTAAAACTCCAATTAGTCTGTTACAATTGTTCTCCATTCATATGACTCAAAATTGAAATACCGTGTAATGAAATCAAGTGTCAAACCACTTAAACAAGCCTATTTTAATTCAAAATCTTTAATCATAAAATTGACATATATAGTACTTAACTTCAACATTGCTCGCTGCTACAATTACCTTAAATTAAAACACTCTAATATATTCGCATCAGAATTTTTTTTTTAAAAAAAATACCATAGAATAGTGGAACAAAAAGACACGATTTCTTCTCTCCATTCTCAAGTCACGAGAATTTTAAACACACAATTTCCTAGTCATATATATTGTACACTAGCTACTATCATACAATCAAAAGGGGTAACTAATGTGACTTTATAGTTAAAACGCCCCCCCCCCCCCCCCCCAAAAAAAAAATCCATGCAACAAAGACAAGCAGCCAAAAACGTGGATCCAACTCACAAAATCTCTCTTTAGAAACAAACATATGTACTACGCCAGCGAACCCACTGGAAAAGTTCAATTAACATGTCTATTGTACGTATTATTATTATTATTATTTAATTTAAAGTACAAGAATATCCTTAATTAAATTAATTATATAACAAATTAATTGGAAAGATTCATCCCCATAAATGGCAAAACAAGTATGAGATTCGGAAAATTACAAGTACTAGGTGAAATAAACCTGACATTAATATCCATATGTCATGTGGGTGCCACGAATGATTTTATTATTCTTTGCTTGACAGTTATTAAGCACAATTTTTGGCTATATTTACACCTGTTTCTCCTAAAAAAATAATTAATTAATTTTTTATTTAAAGAAAAGTTGCATATTATTAATTGGGAACCTTCTTGGATGTTTCTTGTGTACGCGCTTTTGAATCTGTAAGCAAAAATGGAGAAGCTTGAAGAAATGCCAATTAGGAAGAAAAGATTATACAGAAAATGAATGAGTGGGCATAATTAAATTAAGCTTGATTAACTCTAATTAGTCATTTGCTTAAACTAATGAAGTTGGATACTATCAACATGATGTTGCGTGCATGGCAGAAAACTTCCTCTGACATATATATGTGCCTTGAATTGCCCTTTTTTTTAAAATCTAGTTTGCCAAGTGGAATTTCTTGGTCTTTAATTTGAACAATCTTTCATTTAGCTGTCTAGATTTTTTTCCCCTTGGATATTCAAATGAGAAATTTAGAACGAATGTCAGTATGTTTTTAATTTTTCAATTTATCTTTAATTGGGAAAAAAAGGAACTTAATTCTCAATTCTAGAATTATTTGTAGTTCATAATGAAATGAACATTTATCTTTTAGATACGTACAAGCTTGGTGCGTATTTGCGAGTTTGATTTTAATATAAAATAATAGGAGGTTCATATTTTGTTAATTTTGTGCTCTTGATCAAATGTCGGGTTTATATTGAATTCTAAAAGTATACATACCAAGGAATTTAAATGTATTTTATATAAATTAGTGTAATATTATAAATATGAATAAGGGCTTGCGATTTGAGTGAAAAATTTGAAAAGCAACGTCTCACTCCAATGAATTCACAAAAAATTATATTAACGTCCTTAATTAGTACACAATATCAATGTCTTGTGACTAGTCATTGATGCGGCCCCCCCCCCCCCCCAAAAAGAGAACCCTTTTTACTCCTAAAACCTACCTCAGCCTTGGCCATACACACACAATTAAATGACATACATAACCCATGCGTCCATGTACTTTACTTTCTCATTTCATTACCATGAAAACTTATGCCACTATTTGCATAACATTACTCACATATAGGGGTGGACAACGAACTCAGTACTCATTCGATCAAGTAAGTCGATCTGTTTAAGGCCCAAATGGTCAACGGGTTGACTATGATATGACCTGACCTATTTATTTACACAAAAGGTCCGACTCAGCTCAAATGGTTAATTAGCGGTCATCCATGACCCGACCCGCTCCACTTTGTAAATGGATTGGCCCTTATCCGATCCAACCCAATCCATTACCCACCCATACAGGCCATACTCATATATATGGTCTTGCACCAAGCAATAAAACTTTTGTAAAAAGAAAAGGAAAAAAACTTATTGTGTGACACGCATCATGGATCACATTGATTATTTGGAAGTGAAGTTTTGGTAGCGGAAATTGATAGGGTTTACCCACCTAAGAGTAAGAGCACAAGAGTAAATACATAATGACAGATAGATTCTCCATGCATCGATAATTAATGGTTGCTGTAAATATTAGTGCTACTATCAAAGCTATATGCCAGGTTTTCAACTGCATGGAATTCTTGATCGAGTTGTTTGCGTCCTATGTTCGGAATTTACCTAGAAACGGAGTAATTGGTGAATAGTGAGTAATTGGTGGCATTAGTCAATAGGATTTCTGAGTTTTGCAGAGATTAATTAAGATTTAAACCTAGTTCGTGTGACTCAATATATATGCATGCTCATGTTATGCAAACCATCTCTCGAGCACTCAATTCTCAGAGCATTCTCAACCCATATTCTAAATTTTGAAATTCCATCCTGCCTCATACGAATATTTTTCTACATTTATATAAGGCATATACATTGCTACTTATTTAAGATCTTAATCAACAGGTGTTTCGGTACATTGAGGTGTTTAGTAATTGTTGGGCGACAATTTGTCGCCTTTAACATCTCTTTTTCGCCTAATCTTAACTCATATAATAACGTAATCCTTAGAGTTTTTCTTGATTTATTAAGTATTTTTTGAGATTTTTACTTGTTTTGTTTATTCTTGCAGGTAATAAGTTGAACCAAGCAAATTCCACAAAAAGGAGCGAAAAATGATCGAAATAGGCGAAAAGACGGAAAAACGGGAGCTAGCCGGCAGAGCCGACCAGCAATGTGGCACGCCCACCCCGTGCCACGTGGCACGGTGGGGTTGTGCCACATAGGCGCGGCCGTGCCTCTTCTCATTCTGTCACGCGCTGTTCGTTCCCGTCTCGCGTTCTATTTAAGGCCTTCTTCTGGGGGTTGCTCGGAGGTCGCTTGGTGCTTCTCTCTGGCGATTTTTAGGCTAGATTTTAGGTTAATTTATCAAATAAAACCTCAATAGGAGGATTAGTTTAGGATTGAAGATTATAATGTTGGATTCAGCTTTTGGATTTAAAGTTCCTTCATCAATTCAAGACTAAGTTTTCTCCCATTTTATCTCTTTAGTTTAAATGTTGTTCTTGCTTATGTTTTGTTAGTTTTAATTATTGTATTTGTTTGGTTTGGTTTTTATGATTAGTTTTCATTGTTGATTCATGTTATTTAGTTGTTTAGATTTGTTTTATTTCATTCTCTTTGTTTTATTCTTAAAGTTTATGTTCTTGTTTGTTAGTTTAGATTTTGTTGTGTTTGTGATACTTAGTTGGTAGATTGTGTTGGCTTGGATTGTGATTAGCCTCTTAATGGCTAATTAGTCTTGTATTTAGCCTAACCAGACTCAATCTATGCCTAGAACTTAGAGTTTTCCTTCACGCCCGCCAAGTGTTCGATGAAATGCTTGAGAGAGCTTTCATCCATATTTTTGGGCGATTGACTTATGCTGAGAGGTGAGGTCAATTAGCTAATGTGGGAGAGGGAATAGCCGAGTTCGGGACATGAAAATAGTATCCGAATCGAGTTAGGTCCGGGGTTTCTAGTTTTGTGGTCTAATTGGGCTAACCCCATGAAAATAGGTGGTTAGGCTAATTAAACTAGCTCATGACCCTTGAAAGAGGGCTTGGGTGGTCTTTGATGGTGCAACCGATCATCTCTAGTTCGTGATGTAGTTTGGGTAGGTTATGACTCGTCTCAATTAGTTGGTTCGTCCATTGGTCAAATCACAACTCCAAGTCACGTTTTCTATGTTTGTTAGCGTAGTTTAGTTTACCCTCTTTTTCCGTCGATCTTGCCTAGCTCGAAACGCTTTAGTTAGCCTTGGTAGTTGGAAACACAACTCTCTGCGGACGACACTCCAAGTACTCAACAATACACCTTGCACTTGGGGTTTATAAATATTAAAACTCTGTTTTTTCCCAAACAGCAATTAGTATGTTATTTGTTAAATTTTATATCAAAAGGATCTTCAATAAAAAATTATGCATATAAGCTCAAATGATGGTTCAATCCAAAACCAATTGACAGTGAGTAGAGTAACTCACAAACTTATATACAATCTCAAACTTCTTAACTTTATCTATGTGGAACAACACTCACTTTCATATTCTTTATATTTTATCAATATGGGACAATTCCTACTTTCATACTCTAATATTATCAATTCTTCCTGTTCAATTTACTGATTTTAAGCATTTTTAGTATTATTATAAATATTGTCTTATTTATAACCTCTCTACGGGTAGGAATATCGGTAGGGACAAGGTTGTCTACAGCTGGATCTTCCCAGACCCCGCAAAAATGGGATTCACACTGAGAGGTGTTGTTGTATTGCCCAATTTAAAGTGTTAACTATACTAAAGACTTTCAAAGATTTGATAAAATTCCTACGTAAATTTTGAAGTTGTCACCGAAGATATAATTTCATTCATCGGTAAGTTTTGAAAATTGATATACTGACACTTGGTGGTGGGGCTGTTTCTAAGTTGATTTTTCTTATATTAGAAAAGAATAAAGAGCAGTAATTCTTTCATATATATTTTTGGCTGTCGTATTATTTTTTTATTTTTTTTTTGGAACACACCCAATATCAAATTTTCAAATTTTTTTTGGCAAATAATAATGAGGAATACTTGCAATTACTAATAACAAATGGGGAATATTTTTGTGCTGACTGATTTCTGAGTCTCCCCCTTCAAATCCCCCTGCTCTGGTGACTCTCTTCCATTTGAGAATAATGCTTCTCCACCTCCCTTCCTAATCTCTGTTAAACCTCAATTTTCCTCTTTCTTATCCTCTCCTCAACACAAGAACAGTTAGCATCCTCCAATTCCATCAACCCCCAAATTTGTCGATCTCCCATCAAAATCATACACGCTTTTTCTCTTTCACCATCTCTCTCTGCCTGTCTACCTCACACATTTGGGTTTTTGTCTTTGTTCCATGCATCAGCATTTTAGAGCTGGAAGAAGAGATAAACCCAGAACAAGATTAACTTGTGGAAGTAATTTCCCAGTTTTGAATCTCCAAATTTTTTGATAAAGGTAAAGGGTTGCTCAGTTTGCCTGTTCTGCTCTGCTTTTTGGTTTTATTGCTCTTCTTTTTGTTTTGTATGCAATGTGTTTGTGAATAGTCCTAAGAGAAAGCCCCAGAATGATACTTGATACCAAGCCCATTTAGCAAGGGAATGTGAACGATACATTGCAGCATATTTTCAGAACCTTCCATGTCACTCATTGCCTTTTTTGGGTTCTTTTTGCTTTAGTTGATTTGTTTATCAGAGTTTAATTGAAGGTGAGAGTGAATTCCTCTGTTTCTGAAGCATATTACTTGCCCTGTTTTTCTCCAGGCAAAAAAGGAGCTGCTTTTGTTTGTTCCCTTCTTTAGAGCCGTCATCTTAGAGTTTTCTCAATAATGGCGACCAAGATTAAAGGGATCTGTAAAGGATCATTCAAGTACATCACAAAAATCTTTGGTAATTTTCACACTTCCCCCCCTGTTCTCCCACTTATTTGTTTATGGGTCATTTGTAAGTGTTCTGTGGCTAAGTATCCTTGGGGAATTTGGGTGTTTGGCAGTGGTCAAGGAGCGAGAGATGGAAATTGGGTACCCCACAAATGTAAAACATGTGGCTCACATAGGCTGGGAAGGTTCTAATGGTACAGCTCCCAGCTGGGTATGTGTCAGTGTTCCTTACATGTTCAACTATTGTTTTCTTCTATCTTCTTGTCTTTAATTGTGTTTTTGTACCTGGTTATGGAAAAGTTACTGGATTCTATTTTGGTTCTGAAAACTTGCAAGTGATGTTTAGGGTTTGTTGGATTGTGCAGATGAATGACTTCAAAACTGGCTCAGATGTGGCTCTGGCATCTATAGGCAGTGCAGGCAGTTCAAGAGATCCCACATGGACATCTCAGGGTATGCACCTTTCTTCACACCCTAGCTCCCATTGGCCCCTCTCCTCCATTGCCTATTTGCTGTTGCACATACATTTGGACAACTTGGGCACTTCACACCATGCTAAAAACAAATGGGACTCCCTCAAAAGTAGCTGGTCTCTGATCCTGGAATCCCATTTGTATCCCTTCTTGTCTCTTAGAGGCAAGAAAAGGTTTATTGATGAGTGTAGTGCAAGCTGTTCAACTTATTTTTGTTTGGTGTTGATGTATATGGATGCTTCATTTTGTTGTGATTTGTCAAGTAGTTGATAATCCAAACTGTTAAACCAAATATCGATTCTGAACAACCTCTCTGCAATCAATTGTAGGAATTAGTTCGTGTATATGCTACCTTTACTCATGTCCAACCATGTGTCCTTGGCCTCGAATGTTGAAATGGTTTGGTTACTTGATGCCTTGGGCCGTTAATCTCTTCATGAGGATATACCTACTGAAAAAAGTGCACATTGAGCTCTTTATCTTGTCTATTTGGGTATTTGGCCTTCTGCCAGTAAAGAGGACGATGTTCAATCTGTGAAGATCTTCAAATTTTCTAGAATAGTGTTGATTGAGTTAGATCGTGCAACCATTGAAGTGAATATGTCAAAATATCATGAAATATGACATCTTTTGAGTAGGGAGATATGGACAATACCACTCCCCATGTCTATTATTATGAAATATTTTGTGATGCTGAGAAAGGTATTGGAAAGATTCGTTGCCTCCACAGAGAGAAATTTGGCTTACATGTCACGGGGTGATACACAAGGGACCAAATTCCTTTGTCCATGTCAAGGCTATAATTGACTTTGGTTTTGGCTTGATTAACCTATAACAAAGAAAGGTAGCATCATCTTTTTGGCTCCCATGTACTCCATTTCCATTAAAATAAATGCAACTTGTCTACATTAACTTAGAGCAATATTGATTTAAAAATAAGTTGTGAAGGAATTGGAGAATTCATGGATTCAATTCAGATGATATAGCATCATACAATGATGATTCTTTTTTTTTTTTTTCAGTCCGTGAATAAATTTTGATTACAGTAATCAAAGGCCCTCTGGTCTTCAACCAAGAGACAATAGCGAGTAAGGAAGTATGGATTCCGCTGGTGTGGGATTTAGGGAACCCCAAATGTGAACAGCACATGATTCTTCGCACTTAACGCACATTTTACATTACGGATTCTAGTCTTATATCAAAAGCTGATGAATCATAAAAGCAAATCGCATATAGTGATGGTGTGTCTCTTAGCCTCAATGGATCATAAGACATGAAAATCTCGGATTGACCTTGCTGAAGCTTTGCAGTTCACTATGTGTGATTGAGTTTCTGATGATTTGATGGCATAGTTTTAATAAGAGTTGTTTGCAGTACTTGATTCCTATTTGCTGACAAGCTGCAGATTTTGAGAAGAGCTTTGGACGGCAGTCATCATCTGCAATGCTGAGCAACTTCCCTCCCACAAATCTCCCCAGTAAACCCAGGAAACAGAAGCGGAAGAAGGTAAGATCAACGACTTCATCTCCAAAATTGAGCTCAGCTAGATCCTCACGATCATCCAAGTCAAAATCTGTGCTGGTGGAAACCGAGGCAGACAGGCAGCCAGCATAGTGTGAAGTTGTAGATTATGACAAGGAACGTAACAGACTTATTGACTACTGATCATGTGCATAGAATATGAGTTGCTGTGACAATTACTTTCTCTGTTATATGTTTCGAAATTTAAGCGTGACTAATATGAATGAACCCGTTTCTAGAAAATGTTACGAGAAGGTAGGTAGAAAAGGCCGAGAAGAAGAGAAAAGCTTAATTGTTGTGCAAAAAGAGTATCACAGATTAGGATGGATTGGTGAAAAATTCTTTTGTTGGATATCAAATAAAGAATCAAGGATAGCTGGGATAACGTTAGTGAATGACTTGAGATATTTGAGCAAAAATACTGCCTTTGGTTCAGGGTTGATTGAACATTGTCTGTCAAGTTTTGAATGGTTTTGACAGTGCCTAAAACTCAGACTGGTGATTTCTATTCAAATTTCTGATTCGTTGAAACTAGCAGCTCTTTCCTCTGATCCAAAATCAGGATGAGATCTCACAAATTCATTGGTTTTCCCTTGTGTTATATGTAATTTGTATATTTGTATATGTGGCATTATGCCCTTATAAATCCAAAGTGCAGGAAACCGAACTTAACTAACACCCAATATGAGGCAACACTTCAAACCCTAATGAAGTCACTTGAAAATGCATCACACTAAAAATGAGCATGTTTTCTTGTCAAACACTTTCAGAACTCATCAAAATACGACTCAGTGTTAGACTTGAAAGGACCTTATTTGATTCGAATGTTCCTCCAATCCAACAGGACTTGATTAGAAATTACATTAACTCGTCTTAAGAAACCATTGTGCCTGGTTTGACTTAGTAAAATAGTGGATAAATTAGATAAAACAGATATCCATTGAATTCTTGCAAGCCATCCCCATTGGAAAGGGCATCAGTTGCATTTATTCACTGAGGGCAATTAATAAGTGTTGGTTACCTTCTCCAAGGGCAATGCTATTATTGGTTTCCCAGTGTTCAATTTTTAAATAAATTCTGCCGCCCTTATTGGATCAGCTAGAGTTCACCAAGAAGCATCGTATCATAATCTCTTTAATTATTTTTTTTAAAAAAAAATTTCTATGAGAGTTGAATTTCAGAATTGAAGAAGAAATGCACCTAACTACTTATAAAAACTAACTTATTAATTGCGCAAAAATAAAGAATCTCAAGTTTTGCACCGAATTGAATCACTCTAGGAACAATGTCGTAGCTTGAAATGAACTTCAATTATGACACCCTTTTTTATTTTTTAATTGATTCTCTATCCATTACAGTCAAGTTAATTGTCGATTTATAAGAATAGGTTGCATACGTTAAAACATCTTATTATCAAAAACTCTCAACAATTATAAAATTACGCATGTGATTTTAATTAAAATTTTGGGCTGCAAAAATAAAGATGTGTTGGACTTTACTTTGGCCCAATTATAATAAGAAAATGGACCGTCATTCGCCACTATGCTGCAGAAGAGACCCAGGACTCAAAAATACATTTGTTTGGATCAGTTAATGGTCGCTTTATATTGCCTTAATTACATGGAATGATTTTCAATTATTCGTACCATACATTATCTGTTTCGACTTTAAATCCAATCATTATTTGTGTTGGAGATGATAAAGAAAACTCATAAATAAAAAGAGAAATTTAATGAGGTCAATTTTTCACGACCATATATGTCAAGCTTAATATAATAATCCATTACTAAATATGTATGGTTTGTTGATAGACATACCACATGAGGAATCATAAACGATCTTATGCAAATAAAAAAATAGCAAAATAATTTTTTAGCAAGAAAGAAGACATAACAAGAAAGGCAAATGAAAAAATAGCACCTGCTCTCGGGTCTATTTTATATATATTTTTTGGGTTGTATTTATCATATATTTTATATTTTAATATATAATTATTTATGTGCCATATGAGAGTATATACACTCAAGTATATGATATAGGCTTTGAATAAGAAAACAGAGATATTATGGTAACGGTAGAGATTATGCTAAAATTATAATTTAAGAAATAAAAATTTGTTGGAGTATTGTAAACGTTTCATCATATTGTGGTATACACTTATTCTATGATGTGCATCTGCCTCTAATTATCTCTCACATTTAGAAAACTCATCAATTTGCTAAATTTATGTTAACAATTCTTTTTGTTCATGAATGTAAAAGGTGAAAAATTTGTAAAGGTAGAACCATAGAAGGAGAATCCAGTAATAAACAATTTCAAGTCTATTAAATTCTTGTGTAAAATAGTTTGGCGTGTAATTTCCATATTTCCAACTAGGTTAAATCTTTTTCTTAGGCATATGGCGATCATTGATCAACATTTACTTAAGTGTTTAATTATATTTACTGCACAAGAAAGTCTCTAAGATGGTCCTATTAAAAAATTCTTGAATATTTACTTCATAAAACCTGCCAACTTTTATAATTAAACCATTGTGATGATTATTATT
>JACYFF010031959.1:4626560-4670804 GCA_017589665.1 Selenicereus undatus
CTAATTCAGAACTTGAAAGATCAAAGTTCCAAGGAGCTAAAAGGATACTATCTCTTAACTTGTGCTGCTCAAATAGATATTACCTTGAGAGAAAGCAAACAGTCCCATAGATTTCCGTGAATATATATGCTATTTACTAATTAATTAATAAACTAACGGGCCCAAGCATTTTTAAAATTTGAGAGGTATGAAGAATTAAAGACGGTCGTAAATAAAGGCCTTAATTTCTGAGTATATATGCATGCAATAAACAGTCCCACCTTGTAGTTAAAGTTGGCTCAGATTTGATATTTAATGGAACATTTATTCAAGTAATTAAGAGGGCCAGGGGTGGGAAAAAAAAACAAATAAAATTTCTGCGAATTGATTAAACTAGAGAAATTTATTTTCTTGCAAAGTAGTACTATATGCTTGGTACTTACATCAAATTAATTGTCCAATCAGAGAACTATTATTTTTACTATAACATCTAAGTTAATGCATATGTTTAACCATGCATAACTTCTCTTATAAGGTCAGCAATAGGGCTTAGGAATTGAAGGTGCAAATTCATGAGACTTTGGCTCAATTTAATTGGATTGTCATTATAGTGATAACATAAAGTTAAGAACAATATGCAGGAGGTGTTTGTGCAATGAGTTTTCTAATTCTTGGGGTTTGATTTTAATAGAAGTTTAAATCCGTTAATTAAAGTTCTACATTGACAGAACTAGCTTACTAACTTTTGTAGTAATCAGTAGGACATATGAAATGTCATGTCAAGAATTTTCTTCAAAAACAGATCTAGGAACTTTTGTGGTCAAAGTGCAAAAATATATCGAATATTGTATGTATAAAGTAAATAATAAAAATGTTCGATCACAAATGTAATTGGAAAAAGTACGTACTTCTGATTGTACAAGGATAGTTCTCATTCTCATATGTACTGGTTACAATAATTTGTACATGTAGAGCGTGTTGACACTTTTTGGCGCACTTGAATGCTAAATCAAATCCTTTGGTCTCAATATCTTGTCATCTATATCGAGTCTTTTGAGCGGAAGTCGTGCTTGAAGCCTTTTGGCTTAGGGCACATCTCCATGGTATATCACTTGAGCTGACCCCGCCCCCCCCCCCCTCCCAAAAAAAACAAAAAATCTCAATGGTTTATCACGCATGGAGGGGGGTCCTTATTCTTCCTTTTCACTCAAAATATATCAAGTTAACCATTTTTAGTCCCTTTTCAGTCTAGTTTGACTACACAAGCCATTTTTAATTTATTCCACTAAATAAAAACAAATCAAGTACCTAAAATAGCAACTTTCATACGATATAATTCCAAAGGGTAGGGCACTGAAATTGTAAGAAAATCGAACTAAACACTTAATTACTTATTAAGTCAACTAACGCAACCAACAATTAATAGCCCTTTGGGTATAATCTAGATAAAAATGTCTAATTTTCATAAGGAATACCCCCCAAAAAATTATTAAATTCTCAATAAACTATGTACGAGGGAAAAAATAGCTTCTAACCTAAAAAGATAGAAGAATGGGACCTATTAAAAAACAATAATGATACGTAACAAGAATAGAAACAATAATTACCTATATTATCTTCCTTTATTAAAAAAAAAAAAACACTACTTATATAATACATTATTTCTAGAGCTGCGCTCTTGCTTTCTAAAAATAGAGATAACTATTAGAAGGTGGGCGGAATACTAATAAGTTTTTTTTTTTTATCAGTGTCAATAAAATACAATGGGGGAGGGGGGAATTGAACCTAGGATTTAATATACCCAGTATTTCAGTCTTTACCACTAGGCTAAGACATCATTAGTCTAATTTTTGGGGGGCCGGGTAATCATGTCATGATTTATAATCCATGTGCTTATTGTCCAATTTACAATTGTTAAAAAGGAGGAACAGCAATGGGCAAAAATTATAGTGCCCCAATAAAGAAGACTTATCAAAATAATTTTGCAATTAATGGGCCATTAAAGTTTGATGGCATTAAAGTTTGATGATACGTTCTGTTGGTAGGGCTTGAAACTGAGAACTTGAGGCCAAGATTTGGTTCTGCTTTTGAACAGGTAAGTTATTGATTAATCCGATAAGCTAAAATTGATAGTATTCAGTTGTACAAGTAAAGCAATGCTCATTTTTTTTCTATCAAGTAGAAAATAATGCTAATTCTTGAATTGGGAATTCGATTTCATCAAACACAAGTTGAACTGATCTAAAAACTATCTGCTCTAAAATTCAATAGATCGATTTCATCAAACACACGATCCGAATGTACATAATTAACCACATTAATCTACATGATCCAAAGAAATTATCGCTGTCGTAGTTTGACTCAAAAAGTCTTAACCCGCTCATTACATAAAAAGTTAAAATACTTCAAATTATATTCGATTTAAGACTAGATTACCATAATTAAAATTACCCGTATCCCAAAGAAATTATGACTTTTTTAGATCAAACTGGTCAGTCAACTTTTTTTTTTATTTATTATTATTAGGTTGTCAATTTGAAGAACTTGGTGCTTTGTACACCTTAGCTTGATAAGAGTTGCAATAGTATGAGGCGAGTCACAGTTCTAGAATAGGGCCAAAAAGATGAAGGGGGGGGGGGGTCTAGGGCTGGTCAAACACTCCAAAGTCAAAACTCTAGTGAGAACACTCTAACGTACAGCAGTCGGTAAAGACGCGCAGTGAGTGCAGCGATTGAAATATAGCTACTAAAAATTTGTCGTTATTAAGAGCATGCTTTGTGTTTGTTCCACTTCAAAAATCAAATTCATTCGCATTTGTCAAAATTTGAAGTTTGCCATACATTTCTCTTTCATTCTTATTTGTCCCAAGTTAATTCAAATATATATTTGTTTGATAGTCTTTTGGAAATATCAATGCGAATTGAATGAGACAAGAGATCTGTATGAAAAAAATGCTCTGTGTACCTAAGACAGTTCACTAAATTTTTATGGTTTTTACATGTTACATAATGAATTGAATTTGTATAGACAAATTAGATGTCATTGTTGATATTGCGGTTTAATTTGGTTTATGTTTTCTGGTATTCCACTTCCTGCAAAATAATATATAAGTTGCGTTGGTAATCGTAGCACAATAGTCGTAAGGTATTTTCCTCAAAATTTGTATAGGTTTTTCACAAGTATGTGTATTTTGTGCCACTTAAGACTTAACATTGTCGCTTATCTAGATTTGACATGGGGCGTTACAACTGTTAAAACTAAACGTAAATATATAATTTTCCAAACGATTAAATAAAATTTCTACCAAAATATTCCATTAAGTCCTCAACTAATTTATGCCATTTCTTTAAGATCTGGCAAATAAAGTCATTTAACTTTAACATTAGAGAGAGAAAAAGTTACTGAAAGGTAGATCACTATTAGCAGACCACTACTCGCAGGATAGGATTCAAATTGGTGGCTGGTATTAATTAGCAAAACACAATTACAGCCCTTTGAAACAATAAAAAAGGCGATGGTTCCTTTCAGAACAGTTAAATATTTCAATTCCTATTTTTGATGTATATATAGTCCCACAATTGTGGAACTAATTAGGTTAAGAATACAAGCTTCCAATCCCATACAAAATTCCTGCAGCGAAGGATTTCAGTTGGGAGGTTGCAGTAGAAAATAGAGAAATTATATTTATATGATAAAAAATATACTAAACGTACACGATATATTGTAAATATAATGGTTAATTTTCATTTTTAGCATTAAAAACCCCTATTTTTTGGTGAGATTAAAAACCCCTATTTCATTGTGGTATTTTCCATTTAATTATACCACATTATGCGAGCATGAATTCAACATCTATTTTATTTAGTGTATTTAGAATGGTTGTAGAAAATAAATAAGGTAGTAAGATGACTGAGGGTTCATCCTTATTATTGCTTTATTTGGTCTAAATTTGCGTGTCAAAGGAATAAAATTATCAAAATTATTGACAATTATAGCCGAAGATCAACTATAGGTTTGATAATTTATTATCCATGTCAATAGATATGATGAAAATACTCTAATTTAAAACTTTGTAGTCAAAAGAAAATTATCTAAGTAATTTAATAATTAAGAAAAACTGTCAACAATAAGGTGTTTTAATATAATTTATAAATGGCTACAACCTTACATCACCAAAACCAACAAAATTTCATTTGTCTAATCACAGAAAACACGATGCATCAGTTTTTTGACCTGATCATAACCGGGGGAAAAAAAAAGGTTATGTAGAACGTCAAAACTCTTATCATTTTCGTTCAAACAAATTCTATTACACCGAAGTTAACTAACTAAGTAGCCAAAAAAAAACTAATTAATTTGATTGGAATGAAGATTAAATATGTGGTAATCATCTCTGATTTTACTGTGCATATCAGACAATATTGTAATCGGCTATAAATAGAATTTTGATCACTTTATGATTGAATTAACTGCAAACCTTGCTGTGTCTTTATTCATGAAATTTGTACTGGACGATCAAGAAAGCAAATTAAATACTTGATTCGTTGATTTAATTGGTAATTTATTTTCTGAATTCCATCTTATGTGATTCCGATTAAATTAATGCACCATCTTTGTGGATTCACTTGGCTGCAGAAAGAGAGCATTTTCACCGTGATTTAGATTCACAGCTTAAACGAAGCCGTTTTCCCTTACCCTATCATGCCAATAATGAACTCCTCCGTATTTTCAACCCTCATAACTAATTACTATTCTATTTAAACAAATAATTAGCTATTCCTCACACAAATGCTTTCTGAGTTTAAAGTATAGATGCTACAAATAAATGTCCTTCATTACTTTACGCAATAATTAATATAAGGGTTATTTAGATTTGAACTTAAAATCTCTCTTCCGAAAAGACTCTAAAATCAAGTTCAATAATATAAAAATTCAACCAAAAATTCAGATTGATAATTGAAAGTTGAAACCCTACGACTAGATTTTCATACTCTAATAGCAATTTGTTTATTCAAAGTTATATTGTGCAAGAAGAGAACTACTACTAGTAGTCCTCTTTTATGTGGCTCATTCATCGTACATGATACTTCAATTACTACGTAAAGGTTGAAAATTTAACATGTTATATCTGCGATTATAGTTTAAACACATTTTGTATCATGCATGTCATTACGAGATCTATTTAACAAGTCTTTCGTTTTCTAAATGCAGACTTCATTAAGTTGTCAAGAAAATTTTACGACTTCATCAAATTTAAACACCAAAAAAGCGAGTATATAAATACAAATCAGTCAATAATTGAATATCTAACTTTCATATATTATCCAGTAATTATATGTTACCGAACTTCAATTAAAGCTGACATGGGTATTGATATACTATTTTATTATAAGTTAATTACTTATCATTCAAGATTAGTGCCTACTAGAATATTTTGACCATGAGCAAACATATTATTAAATAATCAAATTAACGGTAAGAAAGTAAACACGGCAGGAAGGAGATGGAAAGCATATGCGTACTTTGCAAAGTAAGATGACGAGTACTACGTTTTGGGTTAACCAATTCAAGGTTGATAGGTTTCTTTACAGAGCCATTATTGGGAGGGTTGAATTTTGATTTTGGGGTAACCCCCCGGAAAAAAAAAAAAAAGAAGAAAAGAAAGTGATACATATATGTATGGTAAAGAGCATATAGTTAGGACAGAGAAAAGGGAGTTGAAAAAGTTAGAGAAAGAAAGGAAGGAAGAAAGAGTCAATCAAGACACAGCAGTCAAAAAAGTCAAAATGAGACCCTCCCAAAAAACAGAAAAAGAAAAACGGTTTCAACTCTCAACCAGTAACAGTGAGTGGATTTACGTAGGTAGGTTAGCATGCCCAAACCCAAAAACACAACGCGAAAACCAGAAGAAAAACATACACCAAAGCTTTAAAAAAAGGATAATGAATATATGATATTTCTCTCTCTCTCGCTCTCTCTCTTAGCAATTACAGCAGGCCACCCCCCTCACCCCCACAACCATAAATGCTATGCGCAACCCCCCTCTTCTCTTTCTCTCTCTGTTTCTCTCTTTGTTTCTCTCTCTAAAACTATACGCTCTCGTAGCAATTACTCCTCTGCTGCCATTTCTCCTTCCACCTGTTCCCCTACTCCCTCTCTTCTCTTCTTCTTCTTCTTCTTCTTCTTCTTCCTCACTCCACCTCCCCTTCCCCTTCTCTCTCTAAACAGGGAAACCACCACCACAACAGCAACAACAACAACAACCCAGAAAAACACCACCAACAACACACAAAAAACCACTTCACTCTTCACAAAACCCACTTTTCTCCACATCCACAGATCCAACTCCTCGCTAAACTGGTAAGTCGCAAAGCTCTCTCTCTCTCTCTCGCATGTGTTTTTCAGTTTGTTGATTGCTTTTCATTTAGTTTTTGTGTAAGTTGTTGGGTTGTTTTTCATTTCTTTATCTTCTTCATTCATCCGTTATGTTTAGAGAGAGAGCGAGAGAGGAGCTGGAGGAGCGTGATCTTCGTTGGCGTTATAATCAGTGTCAAAGTAATTAAGAAAGACGTCCCAGAAAAAAAGGGAAAAAGGATATGTATATAGAAAAGGAGAGGCTTGGAATTAGCGGTATGTCAAAGGGCTCTTTTCACACTGTCAACCCTTCTTTTCTTTTCTTCTTTTTTTTTTTCTAATTTATGTATTTTTTCCCCCATATTTCCCAAAAAATTCTGTTTAAATTATGCGTAGAAAGAATGTCACGTTGATAAATAAATATACTTAAGAAGGATAAGCTTCTTTTTTCTACTTGTCTAGAGAGAGAAAACTCATTAAAATTGCACCAACCTTCGTTTTTCAATTCCTCTCATTTTGGAGAGAGAATTTAAAGTGAGAATGATGAGCTAAGTTCTCAGACATTATCAGAGAGAGAATCTCGCAAAACCCAAATACCACCTACAAGTCAATCTGATACTAATTTAGAGAGAGAGAGAGAGAGAGCAGAAAAAGGACAAAGTTTATTCTTTATAAGACTACATGAGTCAAGTCTAGCTAGGGTTTCTTTTTCTCTCCATCCTGTGCTCATTTTTCTTCTCGCAGATTCAAAAAATGGAAGAACAGAAGAAGGATCTGGAGTTTCCTTGTAGCTGCTGCTTATAATCCCTTCAGGTAAATCTATTGATATGAATCAAAACCCATTTCTCCTTTGTTACAACAATTTCTGAGTTTAATTATCGGCCATCTGGGTTACTGAAAAACAATTTTTAAAGCCTTGATTGGAATAACTTTTTGGGTTTTTTTTTTCTTGGGAGAGTTCTAAATGATTTTGTAGATGAATCATCAATAATAATACTTGAATTTTGTTTTGAATTGCTTTCATAGTGAAGAGGCTAATCCATCCCCTATTGGGGTTGGTAGAATACCCATGATGGTTGCTTTTCCCTAATGATACCCCCTAAGAAATCATTTCTTACTAAAATTGGCAAAATTGTCACATTACTGAACCCCCATTTCAGATTATTCCAAAAACCCCGATCACTATTCCTTGATTGACACTATTACCTGAACCCAATTTAATCATTGCCCTCAAATTAATTCATTTTCTTAGGTGATTGATTAGCACAACGCAAGAATTGTAGGAGGAATCTTAAGGAAAGGGGAACTGTTCAATTGAAACAAACAAAGCTTCACAAGGCAAAAATGTTTCAACCAAATATGTTTGAGGCACACCACCAACTCCTGGACATGGGAGCAGTGCATAAAACCCCTGAGAATGAGCTAGGGAAGATCAGGGACGATGAATTTGAAAGCAGATCTGCCACCGAGAACTTGGAAGGTCTTTCTGGTGACGATCAGGATCCCAATCAACGGCCTAAGAAGAAGAGATACCATCGCCATACTCAACATCAGATTCAAGAGATGGAGAAGTAATTTATAGTTATAATTCTAGTTAATTTTGACCCTTTTTCTGTAATTCATAGTTACAATTCTAATTAATTGCTATTGGATCTTTGATGGTGCATGTAGCTTCTTCAAAGAGTGCCCTCATCCAGATGATAAGCAAAGGAAGGAGTTGAGTAGGAGGTTGGCGTTGGAGCCTTTGCAAGTTAAATTTTGGTTCCAAAACAAGCGCACTCAAATGAAGGTACTAATACGTAATACATATCTTGCATTTTACATGTTGAGGTGCTCAAATGAATATGTGAATTACAAGTTCTTACGCAAACTTGGTCGAATTTAGCTTTGGATTGCGAGTGTTCTTGACACCAGTATATGATCAGCGCAATGTCAAATGCTTATGCTATGATATTTAAGATATGTTATGATAAACTGTGATGAATATGAAAATCTATGATCTCCCATGTTATTTTAACTAGATCGGCTTGGAGTACAGCTTACTCGATTCGTATCCTAAATACTCAGATATTATGTTTAAGAATCCTTTGGTTCTACATAGTAGTGTAATTACTAATATTTAAAGACCAAGTAGATTAAATATAGAGTAGTTAAGAATACAAGATAGGTTCATCAATTGGTTTATCTTTTGATTATTTACTTGAACCTTTTAATCATCTCCATACATTCATGTGGATTCTCTCTTTTCCTTTTAATTGGTGCCTAAGAAGTAACTAACACTAGCAATATGTAGATTATTTCCCATGGAAAAGGAGAGATGTATTTACTATAGTCCTGTAAGTACTCTTAATCCTCTAGAGGTGAACGTGTAACATGTTATTCGGGTTAAGCCATGTTTTGAATATTCATGCATCGTTGGTCACCACAAAGACTTGCTACAGGACGAAGATTCATAATAATCTATACGAATGTCCTATTAAAAGAAACGAGTTAAATGAGAGCACGAGTGTGTTTCCAACATCTCGATTCCATGGAGGTCTCTTCATATGTAGGAGTAAGCTTTGTTTATATATTAACCTTACTAAAACTTACTCAGCTGGGATCTACACTTGGTAGTAATGATGTTCTTAGGCTTCATTTATTCGCAAGTACAGAGCAAATGTACACTCAATTAAAGCAAGATATTGGTGTTGAATAACAATGTTGGCATGGCATGTACTTATAATGAGCTTATGTCAGTATGACCACACTCCATAGATGGATATGTAGATGTTCAATTTGTGCATTCTTTAAAAGTTTGTAAATGCATCTTTACCTACAATAAGATGCTATGTAACGAAACCTACTACGAAATATGCCAGTTGTAACATATTTTGGGTGCTTTTGTTTGTAGCCATCGGATACTCTAATTCGATTTTCATCCCTTGAATAAGTCAGAATGAAGAAACTGACATGCAAGTAGTTCTCATTTTACTTAATTAGTAGTACTTGCTGTTGTGTGGTCTAGTAATAGGGCAAAATTTAAGCAGCAAAATTCATGGTTTTGATGATGATGCTATATATGAAGAAAATGACATCATAGCCTAGCTAGCTACTAAACAACCATTCATGCTTTAGTTTGTGAACCAAAAATTTGGACTGCAGTACTTGGCTTACTATGCCTAGATGCTATATAAAAGAATATATAGCATGCTATTATGTATAGTTAGTCAATTCTTTGCTCCAAATTAAAAATGTTGATTAGATTAACAGAATGATTGATTAATGCTGCTAATTCTCCATGATTAGGCCCAGCATGAGCGATCAGAGAACCAGCAACTTCGAGCTGAGAACGAAAAGCTTCGAGCAGATAACATAAGGTTCAAGGAAGCCCTTAGCAATGCCACATGTCCCAACTGCGGTGGCCCTGCTGCCATTGGTGAGATGTCCTTCGACGAGCAGCAATTGAGGATCGAAAATGCACGGCTTAGAGAAGAGGTACTCATGCATAATTAATAAACTAATCAAGAACTGAATAGAGTATTAGAGATATGAATTTAATTCACTGTATGAGAGACATGATCACTTTAATTAAGTACTTAATTAATAAAGCATGACAAAAATTTGACATTGTGATTACATTCATATATTGCACTATTGTTTCATTATTGGGAGTTACACTCTTTAAAAAACTAAGTACTAAACTTAATATATGGTGATCGATGCAGATTGATAGGATATCAGCGATCGCGGCTAAGTATGTAGGTAAGCCCTTGGTAACATACCCTAACATGTCTCCTCACCTTCCTTCGCGGTCCTCCCTTGACCTCGGAGTAGGGGGATTTGGGCCGCAATCAAGCATGGTAGGGGACATATATGGATCTGGAGTTGGGGACCTCCTACGGACCGTGGGCCCACCCACAGAGGCAGACAAACCCATGATAATCGAGCTCGCGGTTGCAGCCATGGAAGAGCTCATTCGGATGGCCCAGGCAGCTGAGCCCCTGTGGGTCCCCACCCCAGATAACTCAATCGAGATCCTAAATGAAGAGGAGTACTTCAGGACCTTCCCTAGAGGGATTGGACCAACCCCTTTGGGCTTGAAATCTGAGGCCTCTAGGGATTCTGCTGTTGTCATTATGAATCATATGAACTTGGTTGAAATCCTCATGGATGTGGTATTTATCCCTAACCATGCTTCTTTTCATTATAGTTAAGTTATTGATTTTGGGAGAAAGCATAGTGCCATTCTTTTTTTTTTTTTAATTGTGATTTGCTTGTGTTGTTAGAATCAATGGGCAGCTGTGTTCTCTGGGATTGTATCAAGAGCTATGACCCTTGAAGTCTTGTCTACTGGGGTTGCTGGGAATTACAATGGTGCTTTGCAAGTGGTACTTATTCACTAACTCCTCTTGATTAAAACCTTGAAAAATTGATCCATCTCTTGTGAACTAAGCGAAACAAAAATTGAACGTACATACTAGTAGGTAATTTTCATTTTCACCTGAATCGAAGTTGTCCTGATTTGCACCTATAATTTCGAATTGAAGTACATTTTTAAAAAATATCACTGTCATTTTCTTGACAAATTTATCAGACGTATTGACATCAAATCTGAATAATATTAAATACAACCACATTGTAGACATTCAATTGACAGTGACACATTCAAGTCGCGTTCAAATTTGACCCAACTTGAACTTGAACTTGAACTTGTCAAAATTTGAAAAAATCATATGTGATCTCACAAGTTTTGTACAAAATTACAGATGACAGCGGAGTTTCAAGTGCCGTCTCCACTAGTTCCGACTCGAGAAAACTACTTTGTAAGGTATTGCAAGCAACATGGGGACGGTACATGGGCTGTAGTGGATGTATCATTGGATGTTCTTCGGCCCAGCCCCGTTCCAAGATGCCGTAGAAGGCCTTCGGGTTGCCTAATCCAAGAATTGCCCAATGGTTACTCCAAGGTATATGTATATGTATATGTCGATACGTATATCTACTTAGAAAAGTTACACTCGCTAATACCTAACTAGTTATCATACGTTTTTTTTGTGACTAACTATTTCTTCGATAATTTTGGAATTATGATTCAGGTTATATGGGTCGAACATGCTGAAGTCGATGACCGAGCCGTCCATAATATTTACCGGGCACTTGTAAACACCGGGCTGGCATACGGGGCGAAGCGATGGGTTTGCACTTTGGATAGACAATGTGAAAGGCTTGCTAGTGTTATGGCTACCAACATACCTGCTGGGGAGGGTGGTGGTAATCAATTTAATTTTCTCTATTTATGTCATAATTTTATTAATTTTAAATAATTTTCTATGCTTTCCGTGTTTAACATTTTGCTATTATTTCTTTTTTTTTTTGTAGTGATAACAAGCCCGGAAGGGAGGAAGAGCATGCTGAAGCTGGCAGAGAGGATGGTGATGAGTTTCTGTGCTGGGGTTGGAGCTTCTACTGCGCATACTTGGACCACATTATCCGGTAGTGGTGCAGATGATGTTCGGGTCATGACCCGAAAGAGCATGGATGACCCGGGTAGACCTCCGGGTATTGTGCTTAGTGCTGCGACTTCATTCTGGATGCCCGTTTCCCCCAAACGGGTCTTTGATTTCCTTCGAGATGAAAACTCTAGAAGCGAGGTACGTGCAAACATGATCAACGTAACACTGTATATATAGCAACACTGACTTTTATTTGATTATTTTACCCGTCCCCAAAAAAAATTAAATTCAAAAACCTAGTTGAAATTAAATTAATCCGATTCGATCCCAACATGTTTGCCATGTCTAACATGTTTAATTTACAGTGGGATATCCTCTCAAACGGAGGCTTAGTCCAAGAAATGGCTCACATTGCCAATGGTCGTGATCCAGGAAACTGCGTCTCACTTCTACGCGTAAATGTAAGTTTATCTACATACTTCTTCTCAAATTACCATCGAGTTTACATTCCAACAATGAATTCGAGATTATTTAATCACCA
Organism: Selenicereus undatus; assembly: GCA_017589665.1. Classification (NCBI taxonomy): domain Eukaryota; kingdom Viridiplantae; phylum Streptophyta; class Magnoliopsida; order Caryophyllales; family Cactaceae; genus Selenicereus; species Selenicereus undatus. The sequence continues at coordinate 4,638,870 of JACYFF010031959.1, forward strand.
AAAGAAAAAATCACTAATCAGGATTAAATTAATTGGCATTGAAATGCAGAGTGCAAATTCGAGCCAAAGCAACATGCTAATATTACAAGAAAGTTGCACGGACTCAACGGGCTCCTACGTGATATATGCACCGGTTGATATAGTAGCCATGAACGTGGTCTTGAACGGAGGGGACCCGGACTATGTGGCGCTTTTGCCATCAGGGTTCGCAATCCTCCCTGATGGAGCGGTGGCAGGGCATGGGGGAGGGGCCATGGAGGTCGGGTCAGGTGGGTCCTTGTTAACGGTTGCATTCCAAATCTTGGTAGATTCGGTTCCAACCGCCAAGTTGTCGCTTGGCTCTGTGGCTACGGTCAACAATTTGATCAAGTGCACTGTGGAGCGGATTAAGGCTGCTGTGGCTGGTGATCATCAGGGTGTTTGATTATTTAATTTACACGCTACGCTTATGGTAAGCCTAGCCTTTGTTCTTGTGTTTTCACTTTGATTTCTTTTTTATATTAGAGTTCAGAGAATTATGATTAGCGGAGATCGAACGAGTAGACTGGATCAGCGTAGTTCTTGATTGAACCCATGTCGGATGGCTCGTTGATCGTTATGGCCTATCGAATTGATCCACTAGCTGGCACTACATTGCACTTACATAATACGTACTTATATGCTTGTTATCTTTGTTTTGCAGTGAGATTGGTAGGAGATGAAAATGCAAAAAGCAGAGAAGGGGGGAGTGTTTAATTACAAACTAGTGGTATTCTGTAGTACGTACGTACCGTGGAGGAAGTCAAGAACGCACCTTTTGTTGATCCTTGCTATGGTGCATATATACACACATATGCTGTTCTCAATCGACAACTTTGGTACAATCTCAATACATCCATCGATCGATCCATCCATGGGGTACGTACCATTGCAAGGGAGATGGGTTCGGGCATTGACTTCACCAAAAGATTAGAAGGTAGATGAAGGTAAGTATGGTATATGAACTAGCTTGTTAAGAAAGACGTCCCTAAGCATTCCGTTGTCTTCTTCGTTTGCAAGCTACGAATGCTGTGGTATATCAATCAAAGCCAACTTGAGACTTTAGGAATTTGATTATGCTTACGCATGTAAGAGTGTTGTGGGTGTTACGTTGTTTAGGATGATCTCCCCGTCTCTAATTCTCATCAAGTGTATGTTATTGTCCTTTTGGATAATGTAGGACTTCTTAAGGTTTTAATGGGACTTCTTGTCTCAAATCTCAATTTTATGCTTTTTTGATTGATGTGAAGTCACAATTTAATTTCCATGGTTGACAATAGAAAAATTTGCTTTTGGGCAATTTAACTTTTAATCATAATGGATCATTAACTTTTTGACTTTGAGTTATAATGGATAATTAACTTTTTGACTTTGAATTATCGTGGATTAAACTTCTATATATAGGTGTATTTCCAAATAATGTCAAAGTGTGACGTTGGGTATTGACTTGAGGGTAAGTCTTAATAGAATCCAAGGCTCAAATTTACTGAGATGTATCCTGTAAACAGGGAAGCAGATTATGCCACATGATCAATTTTCATCTACCAGCAAGTATAAAATTAATGTATGTGGATTTAAACTCAAATTTTCAAATTGCTTTAGAAATCAAGCACGCCTAGTCTAAAACGTTCATGTATTGAAAGAAGTAATAATAATAATAATAGACAGTAAAAGAATTCAGAGTCAATATGCACCTACAAGACTTACAAATGTACAAGTTAAAATCGTTGATTTCCTGCTTTACAAGCGTAAATTACTAGTGAAATAGGACTGTAGGCTCATGATAACACCCCCAAGGTCACGCTTTGAGCATTAGAAACACAACACTTCCTTTTTCCGATTATTAGTAGAGTGAAACTCAAAATAATGTCAGAAGACGAATACAAAGATAACAGTTAAAAGCCTAAAATACAATCACACAGCTTAGCTGATGAAAGACCAGTACCTTTGCAGCAGCCTAGCTGGTGATGATGTTGCACATGCAGTTGAATGAGAGAGAGAGATTAAATTTTAGGGGACCAAGAATTAACTAGAGGAAGCTGCGGCAGTGCTTCTGAAAAATGTGCAAAACTTCCCACAAATACATAAATGGCTGGCACCTGCCAACTGTGGCAGCTCCAATCTATTGAGTAAACATTAACTGAAGTCATAACAGAGAGATCGAAAGTAAGTTAGCTACTACTACTAGTACTACTGCCTGCTTTTATTAGATGACTTCTTGAGCCATTCAATTTCCTAATAAATGCCTACTTATTAAATATTATGTACCTCTGTCATATTAAAAACTATATGGATTAATGCAACCCCATAGTATATTCTAATGAAAATGAAATGAAGGGCATATTCTTTTCAACATTAAGACTTTTTTTCTACCTCTTTTCAGCTGACTCTATTCTTTTACTTGCTTCAACTTTTTCCGGTTCCTTCCAACATATTTCATCTAGTTCCGTCTTCTTCCAACTTCTACTCTTCCAGCGACTTTGTTTATAACTTGTTCCGCCTTCTTCCAGCTGCTTTTAATTCTTTACAGTTTTTTACATCTCCTTTTGGTTCCTTCCAAACTCCAACTCATTCTAGTCTATTCTAACTCCTCTCCTACCAACTTCTACCTCATTCCTAATCAATTATAAAGGAGGGACCTGAAATAGGGGCTGAAATGCCATTATCATTCCTATGATGTATTTCACTATTTACATTGTTGAAGACTACCTCTATTATGATTGTCATAAACATGAATGAAGGAATTCCTGCAGTATGATTGTCACAAACATGAAGCTGTTTGGCAATGGCCAGTGTACCGAAAAGGCTTAATGTTTTTTCCCTAATGAGCCATTTCATGTTCATTTTAATGGGGCATAACTGGACCTTTATGCCCACTTAATATGGGATGGTTGTCTTGTTGGGCTGGTTCCATATTCATTAATGAAATGAAGTCGTGCATTCAACATCCTCATATTCATCCATTGCAAGGCACTTCGCGCAATCAAAATGTGCATCAGTTTAATAGCCAACTACTTAACTGGACGTCAATAGGGCACTGTGTCTAAATATGGCTAGAGTACTTGTCCTTACTAAGAAAAATGTCAGCAATAAAACTCTAACTCATTAAATCAAACTCTAACTCCAAATCTTTCCAACTGCTATCGATCAATCTTTATCAACTTTACTCATTTATCAACTCGTATTTACTAATAAAAAACAGGTCTTTAGTTGATAGAATTATAATACTCGATGAAACTTACCGGAAGGGGGGCCGGGGGAGGGAGATGGTAGTTGGTTAAGTCATCCTGGTATCAAGTGGGGATGTTTTCAACCATATGGATAACCTTTTCATTATCTTACCTAAAATTTTGTGCAATCATAAGTTTCACCAAACATCATAATTTTGATCGATTAAAATAGGTGGTATGCGCAAATGGATACCAATTGATGAGTTAAAGAGTTACACTTCGACATTTTTCTTAGTTGGAACAAGTACTCTTAACCATATTTGTATTCAATGCCCTACTGTGGATGACTTATTAGCAGGTAGTCATTATAGGCATCCATTTGTTGAATGCATAAGCCTTTATCACTGAACAATTCTTTCCGACTACCACCAATATGCATATGGCAATCTCTTAATGCATCTGGCAAAATATGAGTTTATGTCACGATGACAGACAAAGATTTTACAGTTTAAAGATAACACAGTATAAATAAACACTGATGCTGAATATAGGGAAAGATTTAAACAAGCCTCTGAGTTTCATTCAAGATCTTGATAGACAAAGTGTGCTTACAAATCTTGGTAGACAAAGTGCTTACAAAGGCAAAAACATTTATTGCACATCACCATGGCTTCAACATTTTGCATTACTCAGTGACAATAGGCACGTCACTCAGTAATAATAACGCAAACCCTCACTTCCATATAAATCAGCGGAGTTCTAGCGAGAAATGGAGCCTGCCTTTGGGATCACTTGTCCATGCCTTAAATCTACTGATATTCCCAGCAATGTGCAATGCAGAGTGCTAGTTTGTCCAAAATCATCAAAGAAAGATATATAGAGAAAGATTAGCGAGAAGAAGAAAGGAAACTAAATGCTCGGGAGGGGGGCCTGTAATTTCATCATTACAGAGAAAAGAACGCCGGTGCGCTGTAATGCAGGCAAAACCATGTTATCTGTAACTGCAAGGGACTGTGGATGATATATACAGCAAGCATCAAAGAAAAGAAAATTCCAGAAGAGGGAGGGGGGGGGGATTTTTTTAAAAAAAAACCCTCAAATTAATGTTACATGTGAAGCAGATGTCTAGACCGCTGATTGACTCATTTGTATCCTTCCCGACCTTCTTGAATTCCCTGTAGATAATGCAAAGAAATGAATTGAGGCATAAATGGAGCTACAGTACAGTAAATAGTCATTACCAACACAATAGATGAGAGGACTCTCCATGTGAATTCACCTAGAGCATCAAATGAAGAGAACGCAGTGGAAAACATCATTCCCAATTGCCTCCAAACATTCTTTTCTTAGGCATTTCAACAAGTCTCACCCTTTCTCAGGGGTCAGACTGCCCAAACCCCACTCAGATAGGTCTAACTGGCGGTTGTTTTATGTTTCCTATATCTACTGATGTATAAGGTGGGATTTTGTCGTTCCCCAATAAGAACTGATTATATGCAGAAGTCATTTATGAATGTCAATCAGCAGCATAAAGTGATGATACATCAGCAAACATCGTGTATATAATAAAATGACCTGAGTGCAGAAGGGTTGGGCACCATCACTAATGGATCACTGCCCAACAAAAATAAAACAAAGTCCAACACTTGCAAGGGGATTCCAAATTCTTAAATATTCACCAATAAACACACCTCAGTGAAGCAGGAAGTGCAATGCAAAAGGATTTCAGAATCTCATGAAAGTACATCCTGATGATCTGCTTAGAATGACGCCAATGAATGACCACAGTATGCTGATAATTGACCAGCACAATAATCTCAAATCAAAAGTGAAAGAGAGTATCAGCACAAAGCCAGGTACATACCAGCTGAAAAAGGGCACAGATGCTAGCTGGGCACAGTGCTGGACTCAGACCTACATTTGGCATGCACTATGGGCCCCAACTGAGATCTGTCCATGGCTGCTGTTGAGCCATCGCGTGCATTCAAGTACACAGCTCCTCTATACATCCATTCATCTGTCTCATCACTATAAAAATCTTCAAAAGGTTCCCCACATAGAGCACAGGTACTCTGCTCCTCATCTGCTGGCACAGCCAATTCTTCGTCATCCTTCTTCTCAACAGCCGTCTCAACAGGCAAAAATCCCGGGGCAGCATCAGTCCCCAGCGCCTCTGCACCACTAAGCCACATACTGGCACTTACAAACCACTTACGAGAAGGATTGTGCTTACGGTTCTTTGATATCCTGTTCTTAGCCACATGCCAGTCCATGTGCTTACTGTGTTCTTCTTGGGTTTTGAACCGAAGGCCACAAGTGGTGCACTGTCTAGGAAGCTCCTCGTAAAGAGCTCTAATAGATGATTCATGACGCACCTTTAGAACGTCCAGATTAAACTCCACTCCAAGAGAGTCCTGCTTTGAAGTCATATTGTGAAAAGGGAGCCATAATATAACTGGCAAACACTAATAAAAAGAAAAACTTATTGTTGCTATATATTAACTGCAAAAGATCAATACTCCATTTTTGAAACAATGCTCTCACTGATTTTTTTTCTAGTCAACGCATTCAACCTTTAACATCAAATATCTCAAAAAACTAATCGATTTTGAATTTCAGGAAATTCGGACCAAAAATATCCACCTAAATGAGTAGATATGTGCTGCCTTAAAGTTTCCTTTTTTTAATTTGATATGCAGAAAGTCTATTAGGACATTAGTTTGAAACAGGAGCACATAATAAAACTCAAACATCAATAACTAAAATATGATGGAAAGTACAGCAACAGTTTACAATCAGGTACCTGCTCAGGGGTCTGTTTTGCTAACGAGAGTACACCATGGGCAACGAGAGAATTGATCAAACCCGATAATCCAGCAGTCGGTAGTTGATTAGCAAGGGGTCCAGGGTTCTGCGGGAGAGGAAGAATTTGTGGAAGAGTGCGAGGTCCTGAAGGGAGAGGTGGCATAGGTGGTTGGAATTGTACTGGACCATTGGTGAAATTTTGAACAGGCAGAGTAGGAGGAAAGCTAGGTGTTAAATTGGTCATAATATTACTAGCAGCAGCACCATGGCCAATTGGTGTATATCCAAGATTCACTAGTGGGCGCATTGGCTGCGGCGGCAGTGATAACACAGCTGATACAGCACTTGGGCGAATATCCTGAGATGGAGGCAACTGCTGCTGCAATGCGACTGAAGGCCGGGTCAGATGACGAACAGGGGTGAACCCTGGGTGTTGCAATTGTGCTGGCTTTGGAACAATTGGATTTTCATCATTGTCAAATTGTTGATGGCCTAGATTTGGTGCTCTGTAATTCATAAAATCAAAGGGCCCTCGAGGATGTTGCTGTGGACATAGAGGTGGCAATGGCATTAGGCTATTATAACTTATCGGCGGCCTTAAGCCAGCTGTCACTGGTGTCAGAACCGGTGAAGGAGTCCTAGCTTCAAAAGAGCTAAAACCTGAAGAAACAACTCTCGAAGTAACATCAGAAAGCGCAGAAAAATGATCTGCCTGAGAAGGCTTTATGTCCAGATACGATGACGGTACTCCACTTGCAGGGAATGTCGCTTGTGAACTATTTTCTCTTGCAGCAGATGGAGGGTTCTGTCTATGCTCAGCAAGACTGCCTGGTACCTTCCAAGCTCCTTGAGAATGATGATATTCTGTAATTCGATTTATCTCATTTCTTGATACAGAAACCTTGTGGGATGACCTACAGCTACCCTGCACATCAATAGAATGGGAATCAGAAGATGGTCATTTCTTTAATGTTCAAGAAATAACAGTTGACAGAAATGAAGCTCCAGATAGCGGTTTCAGGAGGAGCACCATTATTCTCAATGTACAAGTGCAAGACCAATGTGTCGCCCAAACATAGAGTCAAACGAGTCAAAAGTCGGAATATAGAATAGACAACTAAAAATGTATGCAAGAAATGTATAATGAGATATAGAGATTGAGAAATCCAAATAGACTTTACCGGATTTCCAAAACCAAAGATGTCATTCAGAAAGTAAAAGTCATAAAAATTTCTAACAGCAAATGTGTACTTCGTAGGAATTATCACATCAAAATAATCATTAGGTTCAGGAACCATACATTCTGGATCAAATTTGCATCTTCAACTGCTTTCTGAGAATCCTCCAGCATCATCTGACTAGAAGTTATCCAAGGGCCTGTACTGAAATTAGAATCAGAAGGAGAAGAACCAAAAGAAGCTAGACCAGGTCTGGCTCTGAAGATCCCAGAATGCAGAGCAGAAGCTGCAGTAAGATCACTAGTCTTTGAATCAGCTAAAGTTGGGCTCATATCTTCCCAATCAAATTCCTCTTCTTCAGTATTTTGCCACGAGCTTCCAGCAATTCTGCTCACTGAACCATTCAGCAAGGGACGATGCACTCCCAGGGGCTTCTCAGTCAAAGGTCTTTGCCCGTCATCATGACCATAGGCTTCAATCAAAGCCCTAGGCCTGTTATGGTCAAGACCATTGTGTACAGCAAAGGGGCCAACATTTTCAATGCCACTATAAAAATTATCAGGGCGCTGTCTTTTGTTCCATTCACCAGTCACCTCATCTCTTCCTCTCATCCTGCGCCCATAATTATATCCACGACGAGATGGAGACGTCCTGTCAAGCATCCTTTCTGGGGACCTGGACACTGCAAACTCATCAACTGATGGTGACAAGGGTCTTCCAGGACCGCTCACAGATGGAGTCACCTTATCTGCTGATAGCGGAAATGACACAGAGCCTCCATAACTGGTTGAGCTAAACTTATGGGAACCAACATGAGGGATTACAAGCTCTCCTTGATCAGAATCATAATCCTCGTATCCAGTCGAATGTTTCTGACCCAGTGTCTTTAAGTTGGGTGCCCCTCTTGGGCCTCTTCCAACTGGGACATTCTGCAAGGCACAGAAGGAAGGGGGAAGAAGTTTAGCTGTCAGTATCCCACCACATACAAGTTCACATTTCTTGTCCAAGCAAGTCCATGATAACAAATGAAACATATGGTATAAGGCGAGCCACACCCCGTCCCCCCCCCCCCCCCGCCAAAAGGGAAAAAACAACCAAGAATGAAAAATTGGGGGAAATTTTTTTTTAAAAAAACTACTGAGGAAGCAAAACAAGATGGCTCTGCCAAACAAACTAATAAAGCAGAAATCAGGTGAAAGGTTTTAAAAGCACAACAAAAAAGAGGAAACTTAAAATATGAGACAGGGAGAAAAAGAGGGCAGTGAACCTGAAAATAAATTGGCCCATTCACAGGATTTTATGATGCTTTCTTAGGCATAAAATAAAAGAGATGCAGTACAACGGAATTTGTGTTCTTTACCAATGTTGCTGAGACTTGGCTACAAATGTCCAACAAAGATTGTATATGCATGCTGTTCCAGGGTACAGCATATTTTCATACTAAAATGGGGTCTCCAATATCTAATAAGCATGTTGAAGTCTCAAAAACATGACACAAGAACATAAGGTAAATTAAAGTTTCTGAGTAACATGCTTTTGGTCCTCAGCCCAACCACCCCCCCCCCCAAAAAAAGAAAAAAAAGCCACCACAATAATACAGGTTTGGTTTTGCAGACTCAGAGATCCTGCAGAGCAGAAGTGAGAGATGGAGCCCAGTATATGAATGCACATGGTAGAAACTGAGCAATGAGTTTGCCATTTACCTTCTGATACTCCACCTAACCACAGGCATCAACAGAACATACCACTTCCTCCTACTTTCAACACCCCCCCCCCGGGTGGGCGGGGAAAAAAAGCAATTTGAGTCAGTTCTTTCTCTACTTATGATTCCCCATATGCCGTGAATGACCTCTGATACAGAGTCTAGTTACTCTGGCAAATCTAACAGCAAATCTAAAACCTACTACAGGTTCAACAGAAAAACACAGAGATGAAGTGGCCACAGCATCTGTCTTTTTAAAGTTTCTCAAACCCAATTCAAAAACCACTCGTAGGTCATAATGTCTTCGAGTACCTGCTGAAGTAATAGTTGCAAACTCGCTATTCACCAAAGATGTGTTAGCAGTAAGGTGCCAGCCTCAATTTATCACAGTTCAGGCCGCATACACCTTAGCCTTCTCAAGCCTTGATGATGGTTGTTGTGTTCTATCAAACACGTATCACTTAGCATGATATAGGTTTATACAGATGTCTCGAGGCCATCATCATGTCAGAGTTTCCAAAAAAAAAATTTAAAACATCTTATCCAAAAGCAACAACCAACTCAGATTTTGAAAAGTTGGCTGCATTACTTTTGCCCTGCCAAATTGAGGACTTTTTCACAACATATCAAGTGAAGCTTCCAACTCCCACACCTTTCTTCCATATGGTTCCCAGGCACTATCATTTCTTTTAGGTTCAGTTCTGTTCTATTTACTATCTGGCAATGCCAAAAGAAGGGGTGCTGAAGAGCCATCAAGAGGATGCCATGGAACACAAAATAGGATGCTTGAATGTTTGGATATTGTGAAATGCACAAATCACTACCGTAGAATTCATATCAGATAGGACACATTTACAATTCTACTAGCTAACCAAAGGGAAAAACCGATTGACAACAGAACAGGGCAGAAAAGCAGGGTCGAAAAGAAAACTTACATTATTAATTGAAGAATTATCAAACTGGCTCCTTGCTTCCAAATATTTTGGATTAACATGTATGCCATGAGAGGGTCGAGGGGATTCAGAAGTCCTCATACTGGCTATGCTTGAAGATGGTTGATTCACCCGTGGGGAGAACTGCAATTCATCCTCAATTCTACGGAGTATGGACGACGGGAAAACAGTTGACCAAGTCCCAAACAAGTGTCGCATTGAAGGATGTAGATTTGGAGGAACTTGTCTATAAGCCTCACAGAACACCTTAAGCAAAAAATAAAAATGGCTAAATTATATGGAATGCTAAACTATGTAAAAAATAGGTGAGAACCATGTTACACAAAATCAACAATGCAAACTAGCATGCCTCAAGGCATCTGGCCTGCTATATTTCTAAAAGGCTGCATCTTTTTGGCATGAAATTTCCAGGCATCTATTACAGTTTCCATGCATCAACTATCTGATATAGTACTTAAACGCAAAACTAAGAATCCATTGATGAGAATGTACAACCTATAACCCCGAAAAACGTGTGTGTTACCTCGGAAACAAGTATGGAACCAAAATTTTACTAACCTCAGGCAAACGGGCAGCAAAGTGCCTACCATATTCCCGCCCAATATTCTTGACAATGCTGTCCAACAAATACAAAGATGGTAACTTCTGCTCTACTGGAACCTGCATAAAATATGCAGAACCAGCAATGAAGACCACTTAACAATCCAGAATACTTTCACAAATATGAAGAAATAACTGAAGAAAAAGAGATTCGCCACAGTTTAATTACAGCACAAAAGCTCAATAGCATGGCAACGTTTGCCTTTGGAGACAACAACCGGGTCTAGAATCCTCCTTCACACAATCCCACAAAACAAAACAAAACAAAAACTGAAATCTGGAAAAAAAAGGGGGGGAGGGTGAAGACAGAGAAAGGGGCAGAAAGTAAGAGCTTCCAAAATCTTACTCAACCAACTGCTGCAGTACACTAGTAAATTTGATTACACAGTACAAACTACTCATCATCCCCGAAAATTGAACTCGAATTAACCAAAAAAAAAAAAGAGAGAGATTACACTGTACGGTCGCAACAACACAAAAACCCTAATTCTAAAAAGAACTTCCAGCGATCGGAATCAATGAGTACCTCTAAAACCCTAGCACAAACGGCATCAGCAATGCCTTCTCCATGCTCCCTCTGCTCGCCAGCAATAATAGTGAGATCCGTGATTACGGGCTTCGAATTGAAGGTGAGTTCGGAGAGCACATCTTCATAGAACGCGACAATCTCCTCCGTGGTCGGCGGGGGGATGGCAAGAAGGCCGTCATCGTCGCCGGCAGAAACCCTAATTTCATTCTCTCGCTCCTTGAGGAGCAGCCGGAACCGATCGAGAATTGCAGACGGAGCTGCCGCCTTCGTAACTGTGTCGTTCGGCATCGGCGATTGACGTGGTGGTGAAGAAAACCCTAACTGGGTTCAGTGATTGGGGGTTAGATTAGGGTTAGGTTAGTGTAAGGGTTAGGGTTTAGGATGAACCTTGTCATGGTTCATAGGCACAGCTGAGCTCCTTTGCCCGCCATCGGACAACCATAGCTTAGGAGCCAAAGGGCGTGAAGAGAAGGCGACAGAAAGGGGGCAGATATATTCGACTCCTTTAATTTCTTTTATTCTTTTTTTTTTTTAACTTTCCAAAAAAATGTTCGTCTCTTTGTACTTGGAAGGAGGGTTTATGATTAGGGATAGGACTATAGGAGTGAGCCGGATTCGGGCGGATTGAGCTATATCAGTATTTATATTTATTTTTAAAAATTATATTTATATTTATATTTATACTTATTAGGTTTTGGATAGTTGTACATATATTTATATCAATCGAATTTTTTGGATTTACGGATTTTATTCAAGCATATATATAGTACACAAATTGTCACCTATAATCAACCCATATTTGCAAACATGTTATATTTGATTATCAATTACAAACTACAGTACTAAAATTCATGTCCGGTTAAACTCATGGAAGTGAAATTTATAAAAAAAAAAATTATATAATTAAACACTATACAGTTAGAGTTTATGCCTGATATTTATTTTTGAATTTTACCGTATTTTGGTCACCTTTCACTAATAAATTGAATACACAATCGAGTACGGGTTTTAAAAATCCATACCCTACTCATACCCAATTTCAAACGCAATACTCATATCCGTACCCATACTCAAACCCACTTAAAACACATTCTCATCACCCATTTGGGTGCAAAATGGGGTGGGTTTTGATCGGGGTTTCGAGTTCGGATAATACTCACATCTCTATCTATGATGATTGGTGACATAGTTTGTATTCCCTCAAGTTTTGTTTTCCCTTTTTTTTTTGGTGGGTCTCGATTGGTCAAATTTTCTTAAATACTATTTCTTAGGGAAAATCCGATAAAATTAGAATGAATAGAGAAGATTCTCCCAAGTTATTGTAAGCGACATTTTGAAGGAACATAAATTTTTAAAGAATGCTTCAAATCAACTAAAATTGTGAAATCTTCTATGAGTTATGGTTGTAAATATACATGCTATAAGAAGACAGGAAAATAAATTTGAAATTTAATTCATTAGTTAATTACATTTACAACGTTGTTAGCATGATAAGAGCTATAAAAGTAAACATTAGAAAGCTTTGGTCACAATTTTCTTCTTCTTTTTTTTTTTTTCAAATTTCATTGCTTTAAATATAGGCATACCCAATGCAAGAGTACAATGTATATTACTTAGTAAACGCACCTTGACCTGGTGATGAGACCAAGCACGAAATAGGTGTTAAAATGAGGCAAATGTTCAATTGAAAATAGCGATATGCTTTGCACTAGTTAGGATCTAAAAGCTGCTTATTCATATTTTTCCTTTTCATTTTCTGGTTTAGTTGTATTAACCTTTACAGTTTAATTTATTGGAACAAACAAAAAAAAAATGGTGCAATGTGTACCAAATCAGGGGTGGGCAGCAGGGATGGCACCCATTAGATCAATTGAGTCGGACTAGTGGATCAGGTCAATAATGTGTTTGCCCATTAATGACCCTTTTAGTGGTTGTTACTTTTTCAGCTTACTTGCTACACTAATTTACATAATAAGAATTGTTATACATTATTTTTTTATACATAACAATAATTATTGTATATTTTTTTTCCCAAGTTTGTTTCATTCGGGTTGCTAATGAGCCGACCCAACCCAATTATTTACATAAAAGGTCTTGCCCAGCTCAAATCGTTAACAAGTCAACTATGATCCGACCTAACCTACTTTGTAACCGAGTTGATCCTAACCCAACCCAACTCAGTCCGTTGCCTACCCATAGTACCAAATATGTTAGCCACTTAATACTTACATCGTTGATAAATTTTGGAAAATGCTGCTGGACAAATTGTACATAATCAACATTCTAACAGAATATATTAACACTACTTGCAAGAATTTCTCCCTTTGTTTTGGGAAAACGGGTTTATGATGCTTAATGAAATGGCTCATTTTTTTATTTTTTATTTTTTTTGAGGCAGCTTAAAGGGTAAAGTGGTAAACACCCAATACATCATTCAAGCATATAGGGGGAATATCTCGGAGAGTTAAAGATGTCATTGGGTCTTCTCCTACAATTCATTTTGCAATCCTATGGGCCACAACATAAGCCTCACGTTTGACCCATTTGAAGCTGACTATATTGATGTTATATGCCTGATGTCTAGCATCTTGAATCAATCTTACACACTCCCAACTCAGTTCAATCTTCCCCTAGCAATGCCATTATGACTTGTTTATTGTCTCCTTCAATCTCCAGTCTAGCACCCTCCCCTCCCAATTCCTCTCCATCCAAGCCACCCCTCCCTTTCCATCTTTGAAAGCAGCATCAAAGTTGAATTTATATATCCTCTATTAAGGGGCCTATCCAGTTTGCTCTCCTAGTCGGAATTTGTGGTTCAGTAGTAGTCTTCGTCAGTAAATTGAGTAGGATTCTTAAGGAATTATCCACATATCAATGTAAGCAGCCCATATCCACTTATGCTCCACTAGAGATCAAGCCTTTGATTTGATCACTGAAAAACAAAACACCTAATAAGACATAAATGAACTAAGCTAATGAGATCTTATTTTAATGATTAAAACTAAGATATTGAATATATTAGGTACTATATTGGATTTTTCTTATAATTATTATTTCAGTTGTCCTACTGATATTCTTATAGTTTCTATTTTGATTTGTCAAAAAAAAAATGTTGTATTTAATTAATATTTAAATCGAAACATTACGTTGTTAGTCAAATTTGCCCTGTATAAATGAAAATTTTAAATATACATGCTTCTTTGATGCTAAATATTCTAAGGACAACAATTAAAAAGATTAATTTTAAGAGTATATAATTTTTGTATAAATCGGCGTATTAATAAAATAAACTTATTTTAACTTATTCGAACTTAGTTAAACTATCACAATAATGATGAGAAAAGGGGAGAATATAGTCCAACGTGATTTATTTGAACTTCCAAATTAAAAATAAAAAATAAAAATTTGAACTTCATTTTGTTTTTTTTTTATTTTTAAATAAAGTGCAAGCACCAATTTAGGGCTGGAATGCAATGGGAAAGGTCAATTTCAGATTGAAGTACTAAATTTTTGATGCTTAACTGTTCCAATGATCGGAGCATGTCCATGGGGAGAAGACTAGAAAGAAAACGGTGATAGTGAGTAGTGAGTGACTCAGGAGAGAACCCGCAAATCCCAAAACCATTAAGGTGACACTGAGAATTGGAAAATGGATCGGCAAATGGAAAGAGAATCCCTTGAGAAGAGGCCTGGCATCCTCATCATCGGATCTCCCGACGTTGGCAAGCGCACACTTCTTTCAAGTACTTTCTCTCTCTTTCCTCACTTTTCCTGTATGTTTGATTGTGGGTTTCATTCTACCTAAGCAGTTCAGTTTTTGGTTGTATTGATCCCTCATAGTCTTTGAGTCAGCTCTAATTTTATGGTATTGCCTTATGAAATCAATGTTTTGGGGAGTTGGGTATCAATACTTTGGTGGGCAGCTTTTATTATGGGGTTTAGAGGGATGTAATTTTTGGATTTTGTAAGCGTTCTCACTCCTTCTGTATGTTTGATTGTGGGTTTAATCTATCTAAGCGGTTGGTTTTATTCAGCCCTCATACTCTTTGATTCAGGTCTAAATTTATGGTTTTGCCTTATGGATCAATGTTTTTTGTTAATACCTTGGTGGGCAGCTCTTATAATGGGTTGTAGTTGGATGTTGTCTTTGGATTTTATGAGGATGTCGACAGGATTCGGATTGTGATTTTCATTCCGTCTTGTGGGAACCTATGAAAATGGGTTCAATAGCGATCAAGTTCCATAAAGTTGAGGTTTTTGACGTGAGACTGCGTTGGGTGAATCATGAGATATGGTAGAAAACAGAAACCCTCATTCTTACTGCACAAATTCAGAGTTTGGGCCATTACCCATATGCCAATGCTTGCTACACATTCAGATTTCCATGTTTATTCTGTTAACTAAGCTGATGATCTGTGTTCTTGCGAATTGAAGCAGATCACTATGGTGTGCCATATCCACAGTTGCATCCTCTTTGTTGACTCAATCTTTTTGCTCATTTCAGGGTTGCTGTCTGTAGATATAGAAGATGATTCTGATTCATCATCTGAAGTATCTGTAAAAGGGTATGTTTCAATTTTGAATGCCATTTTGTAACAAGGCACTGGCCAGTTGCTCTAAGTTTATGTGCATATCTATATCAGATTTGTATTATGATGTAACCTGGTGTCACTATTCATAACAGGTGGATGATTGATACAAAATATTATACAGCCGATGTTGCTGTTTGGGTTGCTCATTTGCATGATGAATTTTCCACTAATTCCCTGCCGAATTTCAGTAACTTTGCAGCTCTGGTGATGGTTTTTGACATGAGCACGGTTTGTATCATTTCCCTTATCTCTTTTATAAATCCCTGTATAGCCAACTGACAAAAAGTGACAATATGCTTGTGTTTAATCCATTTCTCCCCTCAATGTCCTCTGCAGCGATCGTCTCTAGCTGCACTTAAAAAGTGGGTCTCTGATACTGATATTCAGAAGTTTGATGTCCTCCTGTGTATTGGAAACAAAGTCGACCTTGTTCCTGGCCATCCAGCACATGATGAATATAAGAGGCGATTACAGAAGGCTCAGAATTCCATTGCTAATCCAGATTCAGAATTTTCAGAGTATGGAATCTCTGAAACTGAGGGAAGCAGCCTATTGGGGGATGATGAATCATCATGTGATATTAGGAGATCATGTTTGGAGTGGTGCGTGGAACGCAACGTTGAATATGTTGAAGCTTGTGCTTCGAATGCTGATTTTGACAAATGTAAGTGATTGTTTTACTTGTCATTTATTGCTATGCAGGAGGGAAATTATAAGTAATTCAGGGTAGTTCGGCTGAGCATGATTTGGAGTAGAATTGACGGTAGTTTGAAAATTTGTATTTGTGAGAACTGCGGAGGAGAGAAAGTTCTTACATTGTCATAGCATAGATATGACAGAAATGAAAAGGTTAAATCCGCTAGGAAGGATTTCTATAGATCGTGCATCTTTTTATTCTGAATTAGTTGTTAATAGCAAAGTCAAGACTAGTGATGGATGGCTCAAAGAATAAAGCCTGTTGATAGTTGAAACGGCTCATTGGTTAACATGCATGATTCTTCCTCTTAAGTCTTAACATCTACCCGTAGAATAACATCTAATGACTTGCCTATATAAGCGTATGTTTTATTTTCTACCAGACCCTGTTGAAGGAGGCATTATGCCAATTATGCCTATCTTGGTAAATAACTAGGATAACACCCTTTTATTCTGTTACATAACCTAAGTAATATGTAAGGACAATCCATCCCTGAAATCTGTCATCCTCTCTGTCCCATACCCACCAGTTTAGACTGCTTTTTATTTGTCTGTCTACACAACCACTGAACAGAGTGTTCATGTCTTTCTCATTCAAATTTGCATATATGGCATGCTACTCAAACTCAGTTTACTTAAATATTTTGCATGTAAGGCTGTTGTAAAGGTTCGAGTGTCAATGACCATGTTTGAGTCTCAATTATCGAGTAACGGAGAGTTAGGGTGCTTGATGCAAAATGAAGAATAGATTAACAAATTGGTTTCAGGTCAAGAGATGTATTTACATTATAACTAGGGCTTTTCACTTCTAGAAAAAGTCTGTACTTATCATCTCATCTTTCACATGTGAAGTTGTAGTCGCTGGAGGTCTACTATCTGTCTCACATGTGACGCGGTAATAACATGTGAATAGTTTCAGCTTTCTGTTTCTCTTTGGCGGTTTCGCCATTTCTAGCATAGTTAACAGCTCTGTCTGCGTATTTGCCTGTACTTATCATCTCATCTTTCACATGTGAAGTTGTAGTCACTGGAGGTCTACTACCTGTCTCACATGTGACGCGGTAATAACATGTGAATAGTTTCAGCTTTCTGTTTCCCTTTGGCGGTTTCGCCATTTCTAGCATGGTTAACAGCTCTGTCTGCGTATTTGCCTCTGGCGAGTCAATCTTGTAGCATCTAGCGCTCAAGCACGTGCTCAAAATACGTAGATCTTATCCCTTAAAATAATTTTTGCTGTTAGCCAATCTGAGCTTTTATAAGAGCTATATAGTATGACATGAAATTAAAAATTTAAACAACAACAACGACAACAACAACAACAAACTCCCAGTGTGGGTCCCGCTTTCACGGGGTCTGGGGAGATCCAGCTATAGGCAACCTTACCTCTACCGGTATTCCTAGAAATTAAAATTAAAAATTTAAACAAAACCTTAAATTCTTGTATGAAATTATAAGATGAAATGGACAAAGCCACTCTATAGGAAATTCCTTAGACAGTCAAGAGAAGTGTGGCAATGGACTTGTAGCTTTGGTTCTTAAACTTTGTTCTTGAAACAGGCATCAGCTCATTGTAGGTGGTAACAGCAGCATTTCAGTTCACATTGTTCCCTGATTCTGAGCAGTTACTGTTTGACATTGGCAGGTTTGTCAGTTGATGGCGATTCACAAGGAGTAGAAAGGCTCTTTGGCGCACTTTCTGCCCATATGTGGCCCGGGATGGTTTTGAAATCTGGAAATAAAATTCTTGCACCAACTTTGCCTGAAAGACAAGGTTCTAACATCTTCGCTTTCTTTACGTTTCTACTCTGCCTGGTTTCTGAACAGCTTGAGTGTCGTGATTTTTTGCTATTGTTTCAGCTTTTGATTGGAGCTAGAAATAAAGCAGAATGTTCCATTAAATTGTCTTCCACTTCTTTCGTTGTGAAGTAGTAGGTAGTCAGTGTCTTTCAGATCATAGAAACAAGCTCTCAAGGACTACAGAACTTTGTTAGGGTGGGAGGCTCCCCATTGCCCTGAACTTTTTCTCGAGTTATTAGGTATATAAAATGTGTTATGCAAAAATACATGAATTAATTTTTTGTTTAATGTTCTAGTTGCTTTTATTTTAAGCAAGAGGTTGAGTGTTCAATTCTTGGCCCGTCCAACAATCTTTTTCAAGTTCTGCCATTGTGCTACGTTTCTTTGTAGGGTAAACATCATATGTCTTCTCCCCCCCCTCCCCCCAAAACCCCACCCTAGGTGGGACTCCATGGTAGTGGCATAGCTCATTTGAGTCTGGCTTTATGTACGGTCTACTGATGATTCTTACCCCCCATTCCCCTTAGAATCATCTGAAGAAGAAGAACCTGATTATGAGGGGGAGTATGAAGTGCTCTCTGGTGGCTCAGCTGATCCTTGGGGTGACACCGAGGAAGATTGGGTATCTGCACCAGGTCCCACAGAGGAGCCTGCTGAACCCGAGGCTGTGCCTAAATGTGAGATCGAAGAACCATCGACATCAGCAGCCTCTGAGAGAGGAGAGAATAATAGCAGAGAAGTGGTACATGAAAATGGCGTGGCCTACGCTGATGACAATGATATAGGCAAGGGTGAACACCTGGAACTTGAGGATCTGGAGCAGCTGATGTCGGAAATTGCAAACATGCGCAGCAATTCTCGGTTGATGCCCGACTTCCAGAGGAGAGAAATGGCCGCAAAGCTGGCCATGAGAATGGCTGCGCTGTTTGGGGACAGCAGTGGTGATGAAGGATGTGAACAACTCAACGAGTGATTATTTAGTTCCCAAGAAGCCTACTTCTTTTCTGGTTCTGTGTTTTACTTTTACCTGTTCTTTCTGTTTTATCGTACTTATTTATTGCACTGGGCTGTAAGCTATAGCCCTCTAGTTGCATCTGAACAATGTTTTCAAGGGTGTCTTGTGAATTGCTAGTGACTTGTAGATTTTCTCCCCGCCTCTTTGGTGAGGTAAGTTGTCTACCTATTGGGGTCTCTGCACAAAAGCGCCCATCAATGAGTACCGGGAGAGTGCGTTTTGTGGGGTTTTTTTGGGGGGGCGGGGGAGGCCTAACAGAGGTCGAGCTTATGAGATATGTTGGTCGATAGCAGAAGCTATTGCCTTCAGGCTTTTCTTTGAAAAAGGCGCATTTATACCTCCTGAGGTTTGAACTCAGGATATTAAACTTGACTTCTTATCGAGTCGTTATAACCATTTGAACAAGTACTTCTTGCTAACAACTTGTACATGTCACGGTGCAGTGAAGCCAAAAACTATGACATTGTCTAGAGCATTTTTTAGGAATATGATGTCAGACACACCTTTGTTAGTAGGAATATTTACAAGGGCAAAATCACTTGCATGAGTTGCATTTGAATCTTTTCAGATCAACATTCACACTAGGTGGTGGTGTTGAATTGGAGATCTAGTGGCAACAAATATGCAGCAGCCATAGTTCATCCGCGAGGGAGATTAGATTCAATTATTCGTTGTTGGTAGATTGAATTTTGACCGTTGATCCAAACATTGGCATTGTAGGCCAGCTACAGCCTACAAGAAGTTGACAGCCACAACGTGTTCCTACTTAAAAGGAAGACTGCTACACTGAAAACATATTTTCCTTTGTACGTATCGCACTTATGTATCCAATTTATTGATTTGATGCGATCTTATTAGATTTTTACTTGGATTGATTTATTGTTGTAGTTCGAGTAACTGTGGAGCTGGTTTTGATTGGTTCGACGAATATACTTTAGGAATCTAAGTAGCAGCAATATGAAATTGAGGCTGAATCAATTTGGGATTGAAAATCTCGTCGTACTTGATTTGGATCTTTCGATCAGTCTGATTGTGCTCATTCCAAGCCTAATACGATTTTGCTCTCCTTGTAATTACAAATTCTAAGCTCACCCCAGGCCTCTGCATTGCATGTCTGCTGCAATCAGATTCCAAACTGCCTGATTTTAAAGCTCAGGATATTTTTCATATCTGAGGTGAGGCTGCATGCCACCAAACTATCTTCAGATTTGAAACTTAAAGCAATTGCAATTCATATTTATATAATATATATGTATAAGATATTTCAAACATTTTAATCTAATGTGGATAAAAATCAACTGAATTGCTTTAAATTTATTTCAAATTTAAATTGACAGATTTACATAAGATATGAATATAATATTTCCCTCCAAATCTAATATGTAACATACATTATATTCATTAGAGTACATACAACATACCTTCATAGATAAAAAGATCAACGTATATTTATCATATAAATATATTTTAATATGTATACACTTACGTTTCAGTAACCAGGGCCCCCCCCCCCCAAATAAAAAAACCAAAAAAAAACTTTCGTCGTTTAAGATATAGAAAATGACCAGTCCCTAGATTTTAGCAGCTGCCCCAAAAAAATCTGAACTTAAATTTAAAAAACTAAAAAAAACTTGCGGTTTAAACAGCTTGAATTTCAATCTTCATGGAGTAATAATATGACTGATTTGGGTTTGTAAATTTGCAATTATTGAAGAGATATTTTTTGTTAAACAACTGAACGTAGGGCACTTTTCATGATGGATTGGACTCAGGAGTGCTCAGTTTCTTGGCCTTTCTTGAATGTGGCTTCATGGCATGGGCTACAATGGTGGTGTGTTTGTTTGGACATTTCATAAGTTATGTTATTTTGGTTTTCAATTAGGGGATTGATTGGCGTTTGCCTGATGTTTTTTTGTTGAAGTCACGTACAGTAGTCAATTTTTGTAGGGACGTGTCATATCAAATTTCATTAGAGATAATTACAGAGCTTTTTTTTTTCTTTTTTTAAAAAAATAAAATGGCATATAGTGGTCAATTATTTTTAATTTAGACCGGTGACAAATCAAAATAAATATCAATCCTAAATTATACAGGGTCAAATCAAATCATAACTTTATGTGGAATGTTATTGTGCCACATATTAGAACGTAGAATTAGGTTGGATAATTAACTTGTATTGATAGACATCGATTTCACTTAATCAAAAAAATAGGTGGAAATTCAAAAAATATGAATGATGGATTCGTGATTTAACGAAATGGATCAACTAGGGTGATTCTCCACCCAATCTGTTATCTATTTTATCACTCGCTTCACCATACACTCATTGATCATCCATTCGTAGGTATTTATTTTTTGATTTGCTTGTCTCTTAGTTTTTATGTATATCTAACTGATTATATGTAGATACTTATGCTTTTAATTTTTTATCAGTTCCATCTATTTATGTACATTGTTCTTTTTTCCCTTTTAAAAATAAATGTATTTTTCTCATAAATTTGCTTGACATAGCTACTAGCTTCTCGCTATGAAGAAAAATATGGTGGACTAGCTTACATTTATATTAGTTAATGAAAAAGCTCAATGGAAAAAAAAAGTATGATCAATATAAACATCAACAACTACAAATTAGATCAATTTCTCCTCAATAAATAAGTGATCGGGCCACCAAAATCCCTCCATTTTCCTTTTCCTAAGTCTCAAATTTCATTACGAATATCTAACAAGAAGAAATTAATATTTATTAAGTTTAAGAGGGATCAATTGCTTAATACTTTTTATTGAAGTAGTGCTTTACTTGGGGGTTGGAATCTCTCGGTTGCATGCATATTGACTCCAAAGTTTTTGGCAATGAGCAAACTGTATAGTCTTTGGAACAATGTTTGCCATCTCAAAGGAACGGATGGGGGCCAGCGCAACTCAAGTGGCATAGATTCTACACTTTAAAAAAATAATAAAATAAAGTTGGAGCATATTGCTCAAACTATTGGCCTCAAGAACTTGAAAGAGGAATCGCAAATCAAATTATGAGTCTTATGATATATCTCAATGTGGAGGATAATACCCATAGGTTGTAGGACAGATAAGAAAATTTACGAGTAGCAAATATTACCCGAAATTTTTCTTTTGGCTTTTTAACCCCACATTATAGCGTATATCTCAAAAGATCTCCCTCCAAGTCATACATGCAACTTTCATCGAATACAGATATACAGAAAGACCAAAAAGAGCATTTTCTCTTTTTGAGTCTACAAACTTATCTACAGAAAGGGGTCTTTTGTAAGCAAATAAAAGTAATTTTTACTAGACTTAACTGCTTAAAAATTGAACTATACTGCTAAATACGTAATTTCATGATTAGATTTTGTGTTTACTATATGCTTATATAGCCCACCGATTCCTTCGGCAATCCTCTGATTTAGGTCCAAAAGAATTACCATTACTCAAAACTCTGGACTCCTAACACAAGTGGCTAACTTCCTAAGGTAAACCAGGTAAATCAAAGAAGCATAAAATGACTCATGTACATTAAAAGAGCCAAAGAGGTGAGAAATGGCCCAAAGCATAGAAAAATGTGGCCTTAGATCTGTCTGAACAGCTATCGTGGTCGTGTTGCAGATACAGACCCCTTCAAGGGTAGGGTGACCGGACTCTTAACATTTAACCAGAAACGTCAAGACAAAAACTTGCCATTTTTCTTCTCCAACATTTCACATTTCCCCCTTTTCTTTTTTAATTTAACTTTTGAGCCCTAAACCCATAAAGTAACGGTGCTCACCAAATCAAATGCCTCTATATAAGCCCTCTCTGTCTTTTGAGTCTTTCTCCAAGCAATTTTTTCAAGAACCCATCTTGAGATTTCATTGAAATTCTCTGGTTTTGTCCCTGAATATTAGACTTCCTTCTTGAAATTAAGATTGCCCACAAGATGTTCGCTACATTGCGTCAACCAGTTAAGTCACAGTCACTGATCACTCTCTCACACCAAAAACCTGCGCTCTCAAATGCACAGCAGTATTCTGTTCCTTCTCTCCCATCATCAAAGCCTGAAAATTTCAACCTCTCCATCACAAAACCCTTGCATGTTGCATCATTGTTGAAACCCAGAAAGTCTTTGGTTGAATGCAATGCCTATGAAGCTAACCGTTCCGAGCCTTTAGACGTCGACATTGAACTGCCTAGTGTGCAGTCTGAGACTGCCCGGAAGGTTAAACTTGGGATTTACTTTGCAACATGGTGGGCTTTGAATGTGGTCTTCAACATTTACAACAAGAAGGTTTTGAATGCCTTCCCTTATCCTTGGCTCACCTCCACACTTGCCCTTGCTGCTGGTTCACTTATGATGTTGATTTCCTGGGCAACCAGAGTTGTTGAACCTCCTAAAACTGACTTAGAATTCTGGAAAACTTTGCTCCCGGTAAGATTTTTCACTTTTGAAAACTTTGCTCCCTGTAAGATTTTTCACTTTTGACTGTTTTATATATCATTATTGATGCAAAATTTTGATGGGTTTTTTTGGTTGTGATTGAATTTGGGTGTTTTGGTTTATGAAGGTGGCAGTGGCTCACACAATTGGGCATGTGGCAGCAACTGTTAGTATGTCAAAAGTAGCAGTTTCCTTCACTCATATCATCAAGAGTGGTGAACCTGCTTTCACTGTGTTCGTCTCAAGGTTCTTGTTAGGTGAAACATTCCCTATGCCTGTGTACTTGTCATTGGTTCCCATCATTGGAGGTTGTGCGCTTGCTGCTGCCACTGAGCTCAACTTCAACATGATTGGTTAGTTCAACCTTCATCCAAAAACTTTTCTTTGATTATGTCTCTAGTGTGAGCTAGTTTTGCCATTTGAATAGGTGGTTTAGAAATGGATTGCAGCAGTAGATAACTGAATCTTGGCTTTATCTTATATGGGTGATAGGATTTATGGGAGCTATGATATCAAATTTGGCATTCGTCTTCCGGAACATATTCTCCAAGAAAGGGATGACAGGGAAGTCTGTTAGTGGGATGAACTACTATGCTTGCCTCTCAATGCTGTCTCTTTTGCTCCTTACCCCCTTTGCAATTGCTGTGGAGGGACCCCAAGCGTGGGCAGCTGGCTGGCAAAATGCTGTCTCTGAAATTGGCCCAAATTTTGTATGGTAAAGACAACCAAACTCAAGTTTGCAGTTTGTATTTCTGCTCTGCATTACTCATGCGCCTAGTCATTCTCATTTTAATTTTGCTTAGATTTCAGAGGTAATATTCGGTAGAACATCAGCTAGATTAAACATTAGATATGCTGATTCTAGAGGAGCTGAAGTGGTCTAAGTTATGATCTATGGGTACCTGGGAACTTTTGGCGTGACTGATTTGAGATTGGGACTGTAATCATGTGAGAATGGATGCAGAGCTGTGAGGTTGGCCTCTCACAGACATTGCATCGAGGTCACAGATTACAACTGTCATGGTCTAAACTGATCCAATTTTCAAATTCAACTTCAAAGCCATAATTTGTGAAATTCTGATGTGTTCTGAGAATTACATGAGGAAATTTACTATTTTAATTTTTCCTTCATTATTTTTTTAAGAGTAGCAAGACGTTCTAAACTCTGAGTAGCCCGATTGTCAGAAAAATGTCGCAAGTTCCTTTGCTCGCCCTTTTTTTTTTGTTTGGGTGCATAGGTTATCTTCTTTGGCAGATCCTTGTTATGAAAAGCCATGTTTTCTTGACCAGCTTAATGATGCTTTCAACCATACCGAGTTTTTATTGTTATAGGACTTCTTTCTATTGAATCTGTCGCTAATTCAATTTTGACGTTGATTTGAATAGGTGGGTAGCAGCACAAAGCATCTTCTACCATTTGTATAACCAAGTTTCATACATGTCTTTGGACCAAATCTCTCCTCTGACTTTCAGTATCGGAAATACAATGAAGAGGATATCTGTGATAGTCTCTTCTATAATCATCTTCCACACTCCCGTCCTACCCATCAATGCTATAGGTGCTGCCATTGCAATCCTTGGAACCTTTCTTTATTCACAGGTAATATGATCTCCTCTTGTTCACCGGTTGAGATTAACGGTTGCAAAATTTGAAAATTGTCTTTGAAATCTTGTTCATCTTGACAGGAAGTTTACTGTATTTTTTGCTGGGGCTCATTATGTTCTTGTCTGCCCATTTAATTTGACTGTCAAAACTTCATCACTGGTAAAACTAAAATGTCTTGTCCTCGCAAATCTTATTCACTGTCATAGGGTACTCATTCCTTGTGATTTGATTGGAACGCCAAAGACCATGGAGAACTTGATGATTAAAATAGTTGATCTAGGTGCCTACCCGTTCACTAGACCTAACAAATGAGTCATCCAAGTGGGTTCTATTTGGGTTGTCGATAGTTGCTTAGAATAAGTTGGTGGAATATTCAAGTTGGGTCCTTTTCACTTCAGGCGATATTCAGGTTTATTGTTTGTTTTTGGACCTGGCCAAATTGAGGGTCGGGGAGGGTTGAGGGTCAACAGCCAAGATTTTCTTGACCCTGAAACTACTCGGGCCCTTTTTTGAGTCAGCATATCCTTGATTCTGAGTTCTGACCTTGACCCTGACTCTGACCTTAAACCTGCTGGTACTCTCGGGTCATTGGGTCAGATCTGACCCTCAAACTCTCCCTATATAGACAATGGAATTTTTCTCAAAGTTTCATTTCTATTATAAAGCCCAATACTAAACATTCTACTAAACAAAAGGCCAAGCAATAATATAATGAATAATGATCCAATAAAATGTATCATGATTACAAATATTGTAATGTCTAATTTAGTGATTAAAACGATTAATTCATGAAAATGACTACTCCAAACAAGGTTAGAAGCTAATGTGAATTGAAGAGGTGAATGGAGGGAAGCTAAGAAGAGGCGAGAAACTAGAAAGTGAAAAGGTTTTGGACAAATGGATCCTCATGTATTTTGTTTTGATTTTAAAATTTAAATTTCATAAAAAAGTGAGGGTTAGGGAGTAGGGTTAGAGGGTCAAAACCTCTACCCGCACCCGACCCTCATTGTTGTCATAGGCCCTCAATTTGGGGGTCGAGGCTAGCTAGAGACCAGAAAAAATCGACCATGATCCTCATTTTCTAGGATTGGGTTGAGCGGGGCCTTGACACGTTGATCAGGTCTATTTGTCTTACTCTCGGCTATAAACTTTTCAAGAAAATGCAATTGATATAATTAGGCAACTTGAAATCTACTTGGTTTGGGTCAACTCGTTTTTGGTATGGGGTCAATACTTAAAACCGAGGTGTATTATTTCAATGTAAAGTATCGGATTGTTCACATATGGCAATTGTGTGTGGGTCAATTGTGCTGGATCTATGGCTCACTAACCTCATTGGTTCCTATGTGTTGCCATCTTTGATGACCTTGTTACGGACACAGGTTGAAATAACCATTATTGACATTCACCTCACTTCACAGGCCAAAATGCTAAGCTAGGATGCTGAGTTATTGATATGGAAAGTACATGAATGAAAAGCTGGATCAAGAGAGTGAAATGGCAGAAGACGGAAACCGGGTTTTGGACTTTGCAGGGGTGACTTCTCACCGAAACTCCTACTTTCTGGGCTGCTATGTATAAATCTTCTTGCTATGATAGAACATGGTTCTTTCTTTGAACCACAGATCACCTGCAGCAATGTTCTGTATGTGAATCAAGATAAGGTAGTAATTGACTGCTTGAGATGCGGAGCCAGTTCCGTAATAAAATTACAGAACATGAAGTATGACGATTTCTTTATGAATTGCACGTACTGGTATTGTGAGATTATATTAACACTTCAAGTCTTGAATGAGACAGTCTCGTAAGTTATTTTTGTAAGACAACTTGTTGTATTGACCATTTTTTACTCTTTATCTCACAATTTTTTGAGGTGAGTGAGAGGTTGAACTATTCAAATTAGATAATCCCGGTTACATGGGTCTGAATTCTTAAGAATAATCAGCAAATGTTTTGCCTCTATTGGGTACTTAAGCATCCCTAAAATAATTCGTATCTAATAATCAGAACTTTTAAAAAGAACATAACTCAATCATTTATTATAATATAAGGGTTAGAAACGTAAAAGTCAACCGTTGGTTTTTGCATGTGGTGCTTACTTGAGTGAATAACTGAATATGGAGTTCTGCTGATACTGATAGATTCATTAAAGTGATAATGAAAATACTTTTTGTTCAGATTGAGTATGTGTTTCTGCATTTTTTTATTTTTCTTCTTTTTAGGGAAAAAAAATCTCAACAATATCTATAACAAAATCAAATGCACGATGTTGATATTAACAATAATTTCGCTGATTCTTGCCAACTGTTTGCCCCCTATGAAAAAATGGGTAATGTATTTCATACGCCTGGGAAAAATGGCCCATCAAGAGTATATACTCCTATGAGTATGATATAGGTTTTGAGAAAGATGGCCCAATAGATTCAATGCAAGGTAAAGGCCGGACGAATTTATTAGTCCAAGAATACAATCTGTAATTCTAAACTGGAAGATGATGCTTATGACCTCAATCTAGCTAGTGATAGTTAAAATTTTGGATGAATAAGACTTACAAAGATGTCCATATATGACTTCCTTCTAAGTATAGGATATTTCTTCAATTTTTTTAATTTGGGCAAAATGTTCTATATAAGCGCTTGCACCAATTTCCTGCCGAGACACTTTGTAATGAGGACTGCATGAGACTTGCTATGGAGGGGGAAAAAGGTGGTGGATTTTTCTCCCGTAATTGCTTGTAGTAAGCCTGAATACTTGAACGCACTGTAATGAAAGAAAATCAAATACTCCTAATACCTTAATTTTATAAATTTAGACTTGATAAAGTTGAAAATTCGGAACTTCAAGTCTGAACTAAACGATTCAAATAAATGCTTGGGTCGACACCAAATGTTGGTTACTCCAATTTAGACCGGAAGTCCATTGACTCAATTAAACCAATTGTTTTATCAAATGTTGCTTCCCATTATAAGACAACGTCATTGAACCAAGTGCCAATTGACTTAAAGTCAACTCCAATCAAAATTAAACTTACGCGAAACAAAGTTACTACAACTCGAACCAAAATAAACTCGACAAGAGATCGATTGAGTGCCGCGTTTGCTAGGTCTAAGTGATGACCACATCAAAACTGCACGCTGATTGTAAATGCAAATTGCATTTGTGGCAGACTGGAAATATTCATTTGTCAATCAAGGACAAAATTGTCCATCCTTCTCAATGTTGTTTGGTTAAACATGTGACTAGCTAATCTTCTATTTCTATACTTCATGCATCAGCATGTATATGCACACGTATATAAAGTTACATATATATTTCACACGCATTCACTCTCTGTATGTACACATCCTTGCCTTTAATAGTGATGGTTAATAATATTTTTTCACACGTATGTACATATGTATTCACGTTGAATATAAACACATATATAACTTGCTTATGCATATAATGAATCATGTATATACTCTTGTGTCGTAAACTTATGTTACCGCACCACTTATAGCTACATAAGCTAATTACGTTGAAATCTAACTAATGCTTTCTATAGAGGAAAACCTTATTTAACACATTTGAAACAAGACGGTCCAAGACCAGACACGGGAAGCCAAGGTCAAATTCAAATCGATCGATGAACATATTGAACAGGGGTAGATTTGTAACTTAGTACACTATGATGGCCAAGGCTGAGGTATTGTTGAGTTATAGGCTCCAATCCTTTCAAACCAACGGTGAGCCAGTTTCGAGCATTTTGCATCAAGCTGGAGGAGGAAACAACCATCGTTGGTTCTTAAGGGTCAAATCTAAACACCCTTTGCGGGAGTATTCAAATTAGATAAACCTGGTTACTTTGGGCTACAGTGCGGTATTTAGGGACTAGTTGGTCCAATAATGTGGTTCGGATGGATGTTGAATGCACAGCTACTTTGGGCTGCGGAGGAATTGGTACACGTGAGGCTTGCATGAGCCCATAGATTAATCTGTTGGCTCTGTACACTGTATTAAGCAAGTCCATTTCATGCTAAGTTCATGTTTTCTTCGAGAGATGTACTGTCAGGACTCAAGAACCTATGATCAAACGTCTTCTAGCTAGTCAAGCTTTCTGTTTCTTTACAGCCTTTTATGATGGTTGTTTTAGTCAAAAAAGGTGAGTATTAGTTAACACAATTGATAAAGCATCTTCGGAGTTATCATCAAAGATTTAGGCTTAACTCTCATCTACCTCTAACAGTATAGCTATGTAACTAAAAGAACTGAAAGTGTCACAGGATAAATATATATGAGTATCAGATATTCCTATTTTATATGTCATCTTTGCTAGGCACAATGCAATGCCATACAATATAGTACAAGCAATAAAAAAAAATTGACTAAAATGGTACTATCAAAGACTACATTGTAGTCAAATGAAATGTATTTTGCATTTAATCACTATCCAAAATTTTGCCTTTTCAAATGTGACTTTAGGCGTTTATACTCTGTTTGACAATCTTATGAGTAGGTCCGACAATAGATCTGATTCGGATTTGTTGGACTTCCATATATATCCCTCACGCATATGGATGAAAATTAGGGTGATTAATTGCAAGATACACCCTCAATCTAGGCTCTTGTAATGCTCTTCAGATTAGAAGGAGAAAAGTTCACTCCCTAGGATTTGGATTGGTTTAAAGAGGATAGTATTCTTCCTGCTTTATCTAAGCAAAGTCCATCGAGTGGCAAGACTTGGCATCCTCTTTTCATAATTGAAGGATTTAATTTATTTGATGGACTTAGTACTATTCTTCCATTTTTATTTTTATTTTTTTTTTATAAATAAAGATGCATCCATATTCATTGACAAGAAAGGCACAACCTTTCTATGGATTCCTCTTTCTTTAAAATGATCATTCATTACACGTTTTTAAAAATACACCTCTCAGTATATCTTTTGACATACATGTCTATCAAAGTATCAGACAAAGTATTAAATAAAACAAAGTCGATTTCAAATGGAAGATTTTCATGAGCGTCACTATAAACATTTCAATAATTGTTCACAT
This sequence comes from Selenicereus undatus, assembly GCA_017589665.1. Lineage (NCBI taxonomy): Eukaryota > Viridiplantae > Streptophyta > Magnoliopsida > Caryophyllales > Cactaceae > Selenicereus > Selenicereus undatus. The sequence goes on from JACYFF010031959.1 coordinate 4,668,993, forward strand.
ATAGTGTTTCAAAAAGGTGTCATTTACGGTAGAATTTTCTATAGAACCCCTGAAAATATATTTTTGCATGATGAGACACCCTTAAAAAGCTACAATACGATATTAAATTAAAGAGATGATAATTAATTAGTATGCAAATAATCGGCAATCAAAGGTGGAGGAAGTAAAGTGTACAAAGAGTTAAAAAAAAAAAAAAAAAAGTAGGTTCGTTTGATCAATGTAAAAGGCAACAAAATTTATTATTTTTCTAAAGCTTTGTGCCGTTGGCCAAGTTAATGTTGCTTTTTTTTAATAATAAAAAGATGAATTTATTAATTGAAAGCCATATACAATTTTTAAAAGTTATTCCTTTTTAATATATAGAATTTTTATATGACCTGCAAGGTTGATTCACCTAGCTAAGTGCTTTTGTTGTTCATTTAACTAGTATGGACATTAAGCCATGACGAGTAAACAATATTACTGCTTATGTTTTCTCATTGATCTTGGTGCTATATATATCAATTAAGTGGTCTGTATAAAACTTTAGGTAATTTAATGGACGACTTCTCTAATAATAAAATTTCTACGTCCGTCGTTGTATATATATTGTAACTGAATTTTCAATATATAAAACATTATAGCTACTAAAAAAAAATTTAGAAAAAAGGCAAACCCCACTTATCTTTACATCCTTTTCTGTGTGACAAATAATCCCTGGCCATTTCTCCTATAAATTAGAGAGAAAAAAAAAAGAAAAGAGATTGCCTATTCACAAAAATTGGCTCAGAAGGGGGAGAGGGGGGGGGGGGGGGAAATGAAGTGCAGGCTAGTAGCAACAACCACCACCTCCATAATAACCATCTTTTTCTTTCTCTCTCCTCATTTCTTGATTGTCTCTTCATCTGTTCATCATCTCAAAACTACTGCAGATGATGATGATTGTGATGAGATTTCTTCTTCCCCTTCAGAGCTGCTACTTCCCAGCAACTTTCTCTTTGGTGCTGCTTCCTCTGCTTATCAGGTGACTAATCATGTTACAATTAACTGCTGATTAATTTCAATTATATATATGATTAATTTTTGAGCAATTTTATAGCTATGTATGGTTTTCTTTACATTTTTCAGTATGAAGGTGCTTACTTGAGTGATGGTAAAGGCCTCAACAATTGGGATACTTATACCCACACATCAGGTGAATGCACTCAAGTATATTTGTTTTTAGATCTACTCAAAAATAGTTTAGATCTGGTCAAAATTGAAAAATAGCATATTTTTAAACTAAACGGCCAAATAGTGTCGACTTTGGGTTGAAATTACTCCGGTTCATGTCGGGCTTGAGTTTCTCTTAGTAACTTTAATTTAAGTTGGATTCGAGTCGGGTTAAATCCCACTATGTATAAGAGTTTACTTATTGCTTCCACCTTATAAGTGGATACGTAACCATGCTGATTATGCAACTTTAGTGAATTCAACTCGATTTGTTAAAACCAATAACTGACTTGGCATAACTTCTGCCCCGACTATATTATTTTTAGTCTGCCCTTTCCTCTTTTTCTTTTTGAAAAAAAAAAAAAGATGCTACGTGCGCATTAGCTCAAGACAATTAATTGATGATAATGTCTAACTAAATTGATCTAAATTTAATTCATAAATTGATTCTGATTAAATTTAACTCATCAAAATAGTCTTACTGTAATATTAATTATACCAATTTATGGGGAAAAAAGGGAAGAAAAAACCCATTCTATTCATGTGATTTGACGACCACAATTTTAAAAAACATTGGGAGGAAAAAAGGATTTGTATGGATTTCTCTAGTAAAGCAAATAT
>JACYFF010031959.1:4670814-4691414 GCA_017589665.1 Selenicereus undatus
TAACAAACGGTTAAAAAACACTTTTAATGTAAATGGTATATAACTGGTTTTTATTTTTCTTCGATTATATTAACAATTGCAACTTAACTAGATCTTAGAAAATGTCTCTTTTATTCAACTCCTGTCTTTTTTTTCTTTTGGCTTTTATAGGGAAGATAATTGACGGGAGTAATGGAGATGTTGCCACTGATCATTACCACCGTTATCTGGTAATTAGCAATGCACACTAAGTTCTAATAATGTTTCCCATACGATAATCTCAAAATCGTATATATGTTGGTTGGTTTGAGGCCTAGTTTATCACTTGTTATATTTGGATTTCCCATGTCAATAAAGTACCTATTTCGAAAGGTAATGCACATCTGTGGTATCATTGGGGTGGAACTTTAATGTGCGTATTGCAATGAAATATCGAAAAATATAACCAAAAGATAGGTTCAATGAAATATTACTTACGTAGAGAATGTAATTTCAAAAAACAAAAAGACTACTTCTATATGATGACAATCAGAGGTCAATATAATGTTCTTGAAACAGGAAGATGTGGAGCTTATGAGGGAGCTAGGACTCAATAGCTATCGCTTCTCAATTTCTTGGGCAAGAATCTTACCGAGTAAGTTGATTCTATATATCATCAACGTGTGCAAGGATAGCTAAACAAAAAAAAAAAAAAAACTACTACTCGATTTTTACTCAAAATATTAACCTAAATTTTTTTAATTTTGTTATTATTTTTTGAAACAGGAGGGAGATATGGAGGGATCAACATGGCTGGAATCACCTTCTATGACATGCTTATCAATGCTCTTCTACTAGGAGGTATCTTTTATTTTATTTTATTTTATTCACCTTTTTTATTTTCTTTCTTCTTGGTATTATTGGCAGGAGACTTGAAGTTTTCTCCAAGACAATAAATGCGAATTTGAATTTTAATCCATCATGATCTTCACCTTAATACATTTTTCCCCTTGGCAGTTTAAAAAAAAAAAAAAATTGTTCTAATGTGGGTTGTTCACTTGTGTGTGAGCAGGAATCCAACCCTTTGTGACATTGTGTCACTTTGATATCCCTCAAGAGCTTCAGGATAGATATGGTGGATGGCTCAGCCCGCAACTAAAGTAAGTTTAGATGTATCTACGTTATCTTATTTTAAATCAATCTGTGCAATATAGGTCAAGTAGGTTATCCGAATACGATAACCGGTATGGGTCAGTACGTTTGCCAAGTTTGACTCCATAAACAAAGCCTAGTCAAACTTAGACAAAGATTAAAGTGGGTTAAACTTTGAACTAAAAGCCAGAAAAACTTTGTAAACTTGATGACAGGGAGGACTTCGCATACTACGCAGAAGTGTGCTTCAAATACTTGGGAGACCGGGTCAAGCACTGGGTCACCTTCAATGAGGCTAACTCCGTAGCTGCTCTGGGCTACCGTTATGGTCAATACCCACCGGGCCGATGCTCGGGCTCCTTCGGAAACTGCTCACAAGGGGATTCGGACAAGGAGCCCTTCCTTGTTGCCCATAACATCATCCTTGCTCATGCAGCTGCTGTCCACTTATACAGAACCAAGTACCAGGTACACATCAATCTATCAGCAAGGCTTTAGATCTAGAGCTGGCAAAGTTTGACTTAAATCTGACCTGAAATTATTTAGGAGAAACACGAAATTGATATGAACCAAGCCGACTTAGTCGACACGATTTGGTTGTTTGACTTGAAAATATGTTATTTTTCAATTTTTAGTAAATCTAAAAAAATTTCAAGCCTGACACAAACTTGACTCAGTTATTATAAATAAGTTGACCTGAACCAACTTATTTGCCAGCTCTAGCCTTTAACAAGTTCATGAACTCATTGCAGAAGCTTTGCTAGATATTCTCTGCCTGAAGCTTAGATACCGACTTCACCTTACATGATTACCCATTTACCCTACATGAATAAATAAACCAAAACCAAACCAATAAACCATTTGATTAATTTTAAACAAAAATAAATCAATATGAGCCAAACAGTACCAACTAAATTTTGTTGGATATTGTTCATTGTGTTTTTTGATCTTGCAAAACTTACCAGCCAACTAACAAAAATGTGAAATGAGCCGATCCAAATACCAATCAGCCCTAATGTGACACAACTTAGAATTAAAAAACACAATTGAGCTAGTTTGTTTCACATGTTGGTCTCTAAAAGCATACACGGTTAGCACTGTTGACAAGCAGGGGCAACAAGGAGGTGTGATTGGTATTGTTGTTCATGCCATATGGTTTGAACCCATGACCAGCTCTTTAGCTGACAAGATAGCAGTGGAAAGAGCTCAATCTTTCTACATGAATTGGTCAGTCTGTTCACCTGTCAAGCAAATCTCAACTGCTTTCATGGATAATTAATCATTTACACCCATGTAATGACTAATTACTGCAGGTTTCTAGACCCAATTATGTTCGGAGAATACCCAGCAGAGATGAGAGCTACTCTAGGCCCTAATCTGCCCAAATTTACACTGAAAGAACAGAAGATGCTGAACAAAGCATTGGATTTCATTGGCCTCAACCACTATACTAGCCGTTATGTCAAGGACTGCATGCTATCTGTGTGCGAACCAGGGTTGGGAACTTCCTGGTCAGAAGGCTTGTACTTGAGAACTTCTTGGAAGAATGGCATCCCCATTGGAGAACCAGTAAGCACTGCTAACATATAATGCTAGTAGTGTGGATCGGTTGAACTACCGATATAGTTTCTGCAAGTTACTACATTGGCCTCTAATGTTTTCGCATCAAAAGAACATAATGCTTGTGAACAAAAATTTTTGTTCATAAATCTCGTTTCTCTGTACTGTTTCTTTGCAACTTGATACAGACAGCATTGGATTGGCTGTACATCTACCCACAAGGAATGGAAAAGATGGTAACCTATACAAAGGACAGATACAATAATACTCCCATGTTCATCACAGAAAATGGTAAGCCACACCCAGGATCTCAGCATCGTCGATCAGTATAAACTTGTGGTGCAGTTTGTGACGCATAAGTCTTAATTCTGACAGGATTTGCACAAGAAAGCAAGAACAATTCGTCAACGAATGAACTAGCATATGATTTCAAGAGAGTTGAATATATGACTGGGTATTTGGAATCCCTCCAAAAGGCTATCAGGCAAGTTTCACTTTGCAATTGGATAGGACACAGTATTTAGGGGTGTGCATTTTCTGGTCTACGTACATTTCAATTCGAACCCAATCTACATTTTCGAAAGTTACGATTTTGGTCTGGTCCAGTCAGGGGATTGGACCAATTCACACTAGTATTAGTTCATTTTGATTCTAACATGATTAGCATGGAAGAAACACATCCAAGCTAAACTAATGTGATACCTCGGAAAATCACCAAACACAAACAAGATTATCGAGTCAGATTTAATTAGCCATACCTCTGAGTTACAGACAAGGTTGCTCAACCCATTAAGCCGGACAGCATTAACGCAATTAAACAGCTAGTTTGCATCCAAATGAACAGGAATGGTGCAGATGTGAAAGGCTACTTTGCCTGGTCCTTGCTTGACAACTTTGAGTGGGTGCAAGGATATACCAAAAGGTTTGGGCTGTACCATGTCGATTATGCTACACTGAAGCGAAGCCCTAAGTTTTCGGTTGCATGGTACAAAGAGTTCATTGCCAAGCATAGGGCACAGACTATGTTGAATGTTGAATGTTGAAGTTCCAGAGAAAATGTAGTTTAAAGACTAACTCCCTGCTAAACTAGTCTTGAGCCTGTAGTTAAAGATGCAAGGATGATGAGTCTAAGGATATGTTTCAGTACTAACCAATTGTATAGGAGTTTTTAGTTCTTTTTTTTTTTTCAATGTATCAAATTTTTCTTCGAAAATGTTTTTATGGCTTGGAGGTCTTGTTATTGTACGTCTCCATAAGTTATTACATAACAGTCTGATTATGGATCAGAGGGATGAATCAAGTAATACCAGCTGCTATGGAAAACATTAAGTGATGTTTTGAACTTTTGATACTACTTCACAATGTAAAGTAACTCAAACGCTCAACATTGATGTAGCAGTCTAACTTCTAATACATGATTGCTTTTTCCCTTGTCGTTATATATATACTTTGTTTTTTAGAGATTTGTTAACCATTTCCCTTAGGGCAATGGTTAAAGAAATATTTATTTTTATTAATTAGATATGTCTCAAGACAGCACAATTAATACATTTAAAGCAAAATTTTCAACATTCCTAAATTAACCTTCCTTATTTCATTCTCTGTTTTAATTATTCTCTACGCTGTTAAATTTCCCCTTTCTAGCTCTTCTTGGCATCTCCCTCATCCCCCATGGCCAGATTTTTCAGCCACAAAGTTGCCTGCCACCAATCCGCCATGAGACCGCAGCGAGTGAGGCCTACATCGAACCTAGCCACCACCGTACCACTGCCCCAATGGGAAGACGGCAAACACCAAACGAGAGTTTAAGGATGTCAAACGAGATTTTCTTTTTTTCGCATCCTCACCGGCAATCCAAACAAGACCCTAAGGATGGCCGACTTTGTGTTACAGACCAAATAGGAGAACTCATCCCCAAAGACTAGCCTATTAGGTGAGAGAGCCAATTTGGTCTATAAACCCCTCATCAGTTGCCCATACAATCGAAGTGAGACAAGTTTCATACCTTGCAATTGATCCAAATCCATAACATTCGACCCCCTTTAAGGGTCAACGTCTTCGTTTGTCACGGCCACGTTGGTAACGACTGGCTTTCCCAGGCCACCACTCCGAATTGACTCTGATATCAATTGTTACAGACCAAATAGAAAAATGCATCCCAAAAGACCAACCTATTAGGTGAGAAAGCCTATTTGATCTATAAACCCCTCATCAGTTGCCCATACAACCGATGTAGGACAAGTCTCATACCTTACAATTGGTCCAAATCTATAACACTTTACCAACGAGTATGGGTGAGCCCTAAACCTTAAATTGAGATCAAATAAGAAATATAATTGAAGATTGAGGATTCTATGGTTCATTTTCACCGAATTTAATGGCAATAACAACAGGCAACCGGTGGCGGTATGTTGCTATGGCTGCCGATGTGAGCGTGCGACTAACGCAGAATTAGGGGTCCTGGAGGAGAGAGAAAACTAGACTGAGGGGAAGAGAGGGCTGATGGCTGGTGTAGTGGTGCTTAACCAAGTTTAAACTAAGGGTATTTTGGTAAAATGAAAAAGATGCTTTAATTGAATTAAATTACTGTAACAATTCCATTTTTTTTAATACGAGCCTAAAAAATAAATTTTGAAAAATTAAAACAAAAAACTATATGTATGTATGTACAGTTGTATTGATTATTACAGTTAAAAGTTCAAATTGCACTACTCTCAAACATTCCCCTCCCTCCAATCCCCCCCAAAACACAAAGGTACACACAGAGAACCACCCCCAAAAGACCCCCAACAATAGAGGGTATAAATGTCATTTCAGTTCCGTACGAGGAAGGAACCCAATCAACCAATGTTCAGTAACATACTGCCACTTCAATATCCCTATAGAACTGGTAGGAAGACATTACAAGTACATCTAATGACAATGCATTTGACATTAATCTAAAAATATCTAGACTGACAACTGAACTCTGAATGTCGTTCAGCTGGTAAAGTCTGTTGGGTTGCCCACTACCGGCCTCGGTCTAATGGTCCAAATCCCACCTACATCAGCATTGGTGCCCCTTCGTACCAAAAGAAAAGAAGAAAACCTGAGATTCGGAAAGCAGACTTCAGAACTACTCTGAATATACGATGTTGCTCCAATGAACCCTCTGCCTCAAGGGGGGAAGAATACATATTTTGCAGGTGTGTGCTCCGAAGTCTTCGAATACCAGGGTAAGGCACTGTGCCTCACTGATTGAGTCAAACCACAGCTCGGTATGAATGCCACACAAGTAAATGTGCACAATCTCGATGCTTGGGTTCATAGAGCTGTTGTGAATCTGTACAGAAGAATACACAGGGCATCAATGAATAAGAACAAGGGGTTTGAAAATTTTGGCCAGTAGGACGTTGGCAACCAACATTTCACATAACATTTTATGGTGTCAAGATATCGAGTAAATGAATGAAAATTGTAGCTCAATCACTGGAAAAGGATGCATTCAGTTTTGAAATTTTACATATCTCGAAAGCAGTACTCAGTAAGAATCTGTTTTATAAGATTAAAGTCTACAGGCAGCAAAATCTCAATGTTTCTGATGAATTCAGCCAACGCAAGTTGACCGCATCCAATCTTGTCTCGTTGTCAGTCACAAATTTGGCCAAGACGAGACAGAGGTAACCTAAACTATTCTGTAGGACACAAGTGTTTTACAAGATAACTGTCCCACGGTGTATCGAGCTGAAGCAGGAGCTAGGAAGCTCCAAATGTATGATGCCTTACCCCTTCTAAAGCAGATATGTTTCTGACAGACCCTCAAAATATTTCGGAATATGATTTTCAAGGGTCAAAAACATTCGGGGAAAAGCTGCAAGCATTTCTGAGTTCCATACAATGCTGATACAAAAGACCAATACGCTCTAAGCAACACCATAACATCCTGACGAGGAAGTTGATGATTGAGCAAAATAAAATAGAAGAGATTAATTGCCAGGAAGTTTTCATTTCCTTCCTGCCAACCAAAAACTTCTGAGGCATTTCCCAAAAAATTTGTGGAAAGACAAATTCCTGTAAATACATGAACTCCCCCAAGTACCAAACAAAACCAAAGTTGGTTTGCCTCAAAACTTTGTTGGTTATAGTGTTAACCCTCAGTCTGAAGTGCTTTGTATCATTTGATCTTTCTGCAGCTAGTGAGGCAGATGATTCAAGCCTTTTTTTTGGGGTTGGGGGGGGGGGGGGGAGAGGACAGGAGAGAACAAAAATGCCGTTACAACAAAATGATAAGCAAATGACATGCAAGAATTCTAATGAAAAGCGGAAAATGCAGTAGCAATTAAAAGTTGGATGGATGCAAAAGGAAACCGGAAAAGTAAATCAACTATTCAACACTCGTCTAGCCACAAATATGAAAATAGGAATCACAGAAAAAATAAAACATAGTGGACTGAAAACATTTAACAGTTGGGGCATGTTTAAAGGAATACTTTCTCAAGGCATCCTCAAAGGCACAACGAGAACTCTCCCCATTCACATCCACAGAGTACACCTGAGCAGTAAGAACAGGGTACAATGAGGAAAGTATTTTTCTAATTGCAGTAAAATATTTACACATGCTCAATGGAATAGACATTCAGTAGGCTATGCCAAATACTCGAAGTTTAAAGAATTAGGGATGCTATTAAACATTGATACAAGATAAACAAACCTGGATCAGCTTTGATGTGAGTATTGATCCTCCAAATCGCAAAGGACCCATGAAAGTAATCTTATCTCCACCAAGGTGAACCGGCGTTGTAGACAAGCTCATCATTGTCCCATGAAATTTGACAAGCTTGAAGACCAATAGCAATGGTAGGCTCCTTTCCATGCAGGGCAATCCAATTCTCAATAGCAATTCTTTTGTCATCCTCGCTTGCATATTCTCTCTTCAATTTGCCAAAAGGATTAACTCCGGGATTTGCTATTTCTGCAAGAGATCCTGGCATGTACATTGAATCACCCACCAGAGGTGCCCCACATGCAGCAAATTGAGCTCGAATCTAGCTCAGACAAATAAATAGTTATAACATTAGGTGCTGATTGCTCACACAAAGCTTAGGATATTCATATGAGAAAATAGTACAGTAAGAAACGGCAACTATTCTTAGAAAAGCATCAAGCCTGTTAAAGTGGATAGGCCTTTTAATCCTATACAATAAGCCTAGGACATTATTCAGCTTTTCATCGCATGAGAAAACATCATAGAGATATGAATAAGATGTTGCACAACAATTCTTTTGAACTCTAACATAACTTGGAAATCAAAACGCTGAGTGAAACTCAAAATCATAAGTTGGACTATTTTGTCCTAAAATCATAAGAGATCCAATAATTGTCGCTTTACAAACAAAACTGAGTTGTGCTTTGAGTTTCTTTTTTTTTCTCTATCCTTATCAAAAAAGAAACTCAAAGTACAACTCAGTTTTGTTTGTAAAGCGACAATTATTGGATCTCTTATGATTTTAGGACAAAATAGTCCAACATATGGCTAATTGCTCTAGTAAAATTGAAAGTTGTTATAAAGGAAATCAACCAAAACCATGTTCCAAGAAACTATTGCTACAGCCTAGAATAACTGATAACATTGGCTGCTGCCATGCAACTTGCGCTGTTTTGACGTCAAAAACTGATCAACCACATGCAAAATAGAGCATGACATACAAGATCGATACCTGATGGGTCCGGCCTGTCAAAAGATTCACTGTACACTCATAAGCAATGTCCTTTGTAGGCCACCCACAGTCTTCAATTCGGTATCTCTCCTCAACAGAAGAGTTTGGCCAAGGAACCTCCTTGCAATCTAAGACCTCCAATCGGCACAAGAGCCATCTCTCAATATATTCTGCATGCAATGAAAGGACACAATTGAGCCCTCAAGAAAGTTTCCATGATGAGCATAAAAGGTTCTTCAATAAAACAAGCAGATGCATGATTCCTGAAACAAAATTTCTTTGATATATTACATGATAAGTTACATTTTTATAAAATTTATTAATGACTAATGCTAAAACCCATATACGAGAATGTGTCTGCACCAAATAATCATTATGAGTGTAATCACAAATTACAAAGATTGAATTTTTATAGATTCAATTGGGTTACAATCTCTATAGATACAAATTCCTCTGATTCTTTCTCTCAAGGATGGATTTTCCAACCCTTGAAACAAAGGGGGTGGTGACCTATTTATAGGAAAACCCCTCCTCCCAAGTCAAGACAGGCCTTGACTTGGGTTTTGGGCCTTGACCTAGGTTTTGGGCCTTTCAATCAGGCCTTACCGTAGGCTGCCTGACTTTCATTTGTTTGACTTTGACTTTTGAGTCTTCCGGGTTTGAACCAAGCATTGACTTGGAAGTCGCCTCGAGCTTTAACCGGTCGTTGACTTGAGAGTCGTTTTTGATGTTCTGACTTGGAAGCCGATGTTGACTTTGACCTTTGACTTTTGACTTTGACTTTTGACCGCGCCATCACTTGAACGTCGTTCGGGCTTTTAGGTCGTGGTTTGACTTGGTAGCCGTCTTGAGTCTCGATTTGGGCTTTGACTCAAATTTTAACTGGACCCGGACTTGGTAGTCAGCTGGGCTTCATTTTGGGCTTGATCTGCAGATCTTTGGGCTTGATTAAATTAATTAAAAGGGTTGTCCCAATTAATTAATTAAATTTAATTTTGGTACGGCACGAACAAATTTGAGTGCCTACAATGAGTTCCACCAAGAACCCTTCTATTTCACGCTCTAGTATTTCATACTCCAATGAAGGCTTCAATGTAAGCAACACTTACACAAATAACAACCAGTAGCATTTCTATAGGATTTGGGTTAATCAATCCTCATTTTTTGGCCATTTACAACCAAGACCACCAAATACATGCCCAATAGAAGCCAATGGCACCCCAAGGCCCACCTTTACAGTCCTCAGAGTTGGGAGAAATTACAACCTTAGCCATCCAAAAATTCCTACAAATGGCAACTAATGGCTCAAATTTCTAGGTAAGCCATCTTAAGAACTCCGTCGAACAGAATTTCTCCCTGTCTAGAACTTGTACCTCTCTCTTTCTCTCTCACAAAAAGGTCATAAGACAGCTAAAGTGCAAACAATTCCTAAGCATCCCCCATCTCTCCAACCACATCCCTGCTTATCCTGAACAAGCTTCAGTGGCAGCTCACGTGTGTCCTTGGTGCAGGTCAACTACTCCACATCTCCACTATCAAATGCTCATCTTCAACACTAAACTTTTTATCCACGATTCACCTCCCATTGTTGGCTCACCTATAGTAGGCCACATAGCATCCACTTTCACCCTTACTAAAAAACTGTTAACAGTATTGACTATTGACTGACTCCTCTACCACATCACTTGCCATACAGCATATGTTACCAACTTTAACGTACTTCTCCGAACAGACATAATAACAAAGAATTACTAGAACTGATAGCAAGAAGTGCTTACGTTCTGAAATTAGACGTGGAGCAAGATTTGCTGGACGCATGAAATGGGTAATTATTCCACGTGGGACTGGAGCTGCAGCAAGTGCAAGGTACAGCTTCTTCACCATTTTATCCTGATATTATCCACAGAGGACTGTATTACTGCTCAATGTAAAATAACATTATAGCAACACTCTACAATCTAGGAAGATTTCCATTAGTAACTTTGCTTGAACTGCTAACTTCCACCATCACAGATGGTGTGCTTCATTCACGAATCATGGATCATGCAAGAGACATATAACACTTACTCTAATCTTTTTGTGGAACACAGAGCAATACTCCTTGGTTTTGGCCAGCACAACGCTGCAAATAAAGCATGATAGTTACACAATGCCTGCAAAAGTTTTAAAATTCTTTTCCCAGTGCATAACATACCATCCTTCTGTGCAATTATCAATCTGATGTGTAGTAAATAGTGGAGAAGTTAATCCCAAGGCACGTGTGGCAAAATTTACACAGCTTTCTTCAATATTGTCTGAAGTTCCTCCCACCTAAACAAGCGCAAATAAAGATAGTGACCAGAAAGCATTACTTCCACGGAGATTTTGGCCTTCCATAATGCAAGCATCAGGATAAAGAAAATGACAAGCATTCTCATGAAACGTCAACAAATTTATAAGACATAATCCGACATAAGCATTCTTTTCATTGCTTTAATAGAAAATTGATGCAATGAAAAATATGAAATCAACGACAGCTGATAAATTAAAAGGAGATGAGAGTAGTGGAAGCTTAAATCAACATTCTGAGGTTGTCAAAATAAATAAATAAGAAAGTGACTACTTTAAATATGCAAGTAAAGTGCCTCAGCAAGTAGGCTGTCAGACATCTAATCATATAATCAGACAGCATACTTATGCCAACATCAAGAACAGTAGCAAAAAGAGGTAGTGTGTAGCTCAGCCAAGTTTACATACAGATGTACCAGCAGGTTTGTCCAGAACCACATATGACTCTGTAGCAGCTAATATTCTCGATTTCCAATCAATTTCATAGCACCTGGTGATGAATCAAATCTCAATAACATTTATAGAGGAAAAACTGCAGTCAGTTATAGATTTTTAACCATCAATTACCTTGGGAAGCGTTTTGGATGCACATGCACACGCAAGTATGTTCCAACTTCAAAATGTTCATCAACTTGGGTTACTCTGAATGTCTTTTGTGCTTCTCGGAAGGTTTTCCCCTTAGCTGAGCGTCGTTGTTTCAGAAATTCAGGTGATGTAAATTGTTCATACAGTCTAATTTGCTCAGGGGTAGCTGATGCTGGAGGATCTGGACATACAAATGCATAAAACACAGCTCCAAAACGAATGAGATCTGCAACATACCTTTATAAACAAATTATTTGTGGGTCATATCATACATTAATTTATCAAAACGTGAGATAAAACTTCCTAAGGAGAAAAGATTGGAGACACTAGTGCATCACTTACAGGGCCGGCAGACCCAAGGCTTTGCTAATGTATTCACAAACAGGACCTTCCTCCAAGATGATCAAATGTTCAATTCTAGGTGTAAAATTTACTGATGGACAGGGCAACAGGCGGTCATAATCTGGATACCTGGAGAAATATCAACTTGTAAATTGAGGCAATCAATTTAAAGAAGGGAAAGACAATAGAAGTAACAAAAGAAGACAGTCAGCACAAAGCTGTTATGTTCATTCATTCATATCTGAGAAGAATCTGCTGCACTTAGCAAGAAACTTACAGATATTGTACCTCAAGGAAAACTAATCCTCTTCCAAGGGAAGTCTTGAGGATTCTAGACTATTAAAGGCTGGTTTGGCTCATGAGAAATGGAGGCATGAAGCAGTCAGTAATGGAATGTGGATAATTAAGCTAGCGATTGATTAGTGACAAAGTATGCCAAACCAAACATATCAATCTATTTCCTTCAGAGTTCTGTTTCTCATGCCAACCAAATAAGGCTATGTAGAAGGTCCCCAAAATGGTCAATCACTTTGAAATTTCATATTTGCTTTGCTTAATCCCAAACAAACAAAGTTTGCTCTTCCTTTCTATTAAGATATGAACAAATGGGCATCATGCAGAACAACTAAGAATCCAATGTTCTATCTTTCCCCTGTACCTCACCCATCTCCAAATTGTAATCCCAAGTGCCGCCTCACTTTACTATAAGGAGCTTTATCAAGAAATAAACTTTGAACAGTGATCAATTTAACAAACACAGCCCAACCCCAGATAACTCAACCAAAATTCAAATAGAATTGCAGCACCAGCAAAGAAAAGCATTAAACAACCCATGTTGTATACACTGCAATAGACAAGAGAAGACACCCGAAACGCAAATTTCTCAACTGCTCAAGTTCCAGTGACAAAAGAGCAAATCATAGACAAATTACAACAAGAAGCCAGTAACAAAAACAAATAAAATATCAAAAATTCATAAGTACCCATTAGAAGAAGTTGGAGCCGAGGAAGCAGTAGGGAGAATAGTAGCAGCACTATCACAAACAATGGCCTTGTAACGACCCTTAAAGCTTGAAGCAGAACAACCCCATTTCTCTCTCCTAGTCGCAAGCTTCTGCTTCCTGCGAACATGGCTTCCGGTCGCTAAGCCTCGGTGGAGGGTAGCCGGAGCTCCGACTATCCGAAAATGGGTAATCCGGATAGATGACATTAGAGTTTTGTTGAAACATGACACGCTCTTTGCTGCCCCAATTGCCATTGTTTACACAGGCACTTCTGCTGTTTGCTTGGGTTTGCTACTCTCTAATAGAGAACCACAGATAGGGATGACTGGGAAAACTAGTGCAAGGCTGTGTTTCACGGCTAACATCAAAGACAGGATAACAAGCATTTCCAGCAATAGTCTCAACGGGCTAGGTCCTAGTTGTTGATAAAAGTGCTAAATTTGGGATCAATTTTCATAAATCCCAATTTGTAAAAAAAACCACCTATGAATAAAGAAAAGACAGAATTTTTCTTTGTTTACACCAAATTGGATTCAATTTATAAAGATTGAGTTCTGACTTGAAAAGTTGCTTCAATGAGATTTAAGTGAGCATCATTTCTATTTGGAAATGAGGAATCAAAATAAGAGTTCTTATTCTTAACTCTTAACGAAAATTTGCATTAATAATTTTTGATTTAGTGGAAATTCTAATATATTAGGCATATTAAAAAGATTGTCTCTATATGCGGGTAAAAATGAGCTAAGTTGAATAGGATTCTTGTATGCTCAAGTATGACTTACTAATTACTCTAGAAACTTGCTTTGACTTGCCAACTTGACTAGTACCTGAACCTAAGATTTTGAGTTCAAAACTCCACTCATCGAAACTCACAACTCGTTATATAATTCATTTTTTTTTCACGAGTTATTCTTGTTATTATCATATTAATAAAATCAAATTTACAGTATTAGGGATGAGACTTCCAGTTCCAACAAAAGAGTATGTATCAACACATCAACATTGTATCACTAATGAGGCTTCCCCCAAAAACACAATTCGAATGCTTTGATTTATCATTGAGTAGTTATTTTTAATCTAAAACAATGACTTTATAGTGAGGATGGTCTAAATTCTCCAGAAGAATGAATGCTTAATCCCTCAAACAGACCACCCCGCACTGTTGGACATTGGTAATGCAACCAGATGATGCTTGGCAAACGGTCTTCTCCATTGTTCTTGATCCCACGGTTCCCACCGCTGCAAGCCTGCAAGCTTCCAGCAGATATTCACCTAACAGGTTAGAAGTTCAGCAACCTGGGCTCTTTTAGTGTCTTGCATCAGCAATTCAGGACCATCTCCAGAATAAAACACCAGTTACGACAGTAGAGACATGCGCGCTCATTTCAGATTTGATAGGCCCCTTATGTCTGGTATTCTGGTTTCCAACCTGGAATACAAAACAATATGAAGTAAGCATCATCAAATATCTTGGTAATGTCTGACCAAGCCCAGGCATAATGGCATAGCCATGATTACCAAGTCGCATAAGTTGGTTCTGGTCTGCTTAAAGATGGGTTGTAGAGAAATGGGAGCAAATGGGTTGTTATGATTGGGTTTGAGCCAGAATCGTTTTGGGGTGGAGGTCATTTTTTATAAGGCCTATTGGCTGTCCAATTTTAGTCTGACTTGCCTTCTGCGTGACTTCTTTTCTTCCACTCTGGTTTGCTTCTCCTCTTGCTTGCAAATGCAAGAAATGATGGTATGAGATTCCGAATCAAGTTCAGTATGAACTTTGGGGCAAGTCCTAATTGAGTTAGGCTCCTTTTGGGTAATTTGGCCAATTGCTCTAGTATAGGCCAACTTTACTAGGTATAGTTCATTATGCCAGGGCAAATTCCAGTTCAATGAGGTTTTGAATTGATTCATGCAAGTCAGGATCAGAATCAGTTGCCTGATTTAGCTAGAGGAGGAAATTAGGTCCCACTATAAGTTAGGCACAAATGTTGGACCATAGTTACTGGATTCTCTCAACCCCTAGCGTACCGCGAACTGATTCGCGCGAACCAGAATGTGATACTTTAGCGTACCAATTCCCCAAATATGGCGAATTCAACGAACCCATCTCCTTCCACAATGGTATTCCATATTTTCATGATCCATAGGCCAAATTTTGAAGAAAATGGAAGAATTTTTGAGGTTGTGATGAATGAGCAAGCTTTTTATAGAGGAAAACGAGAAGAGAGAGAGTGAGAGAGAAAGAAATAAGGATTAATATGAAAATGTTGCCCTATGTTGGGGGGGGGGGGGAAAGAGGGAAGAGGGAGAACCCTTATTAGTAAATCATTTTATAAGTCTCTATGATATTTGGAGTTTTGAATTGGAGGACTAGATGTACTAATAACGACCGTTGTGTATCGGATTCTCCACTATGTGGCGAATCACGTACCTGAATCCGTCCCCTGTACCGGAGCGTCCCACGTTCCAGGCAACTATGTGTTGGACGAAGGCTGGTATAACAGTAAAAGTGAATGCAATGTGGGAGTTATGGAGGGAATTGTGGAGGATAATCCCTACCCCACAAACGCACAGAGCTGATTTTAATGAAAGCCGCCATGTTCTGCACTATTTTGAAACACAAATATCATAAACAAAGCCAGGCATGCTAGCATAGGATAGTTGAAGTTTGAGTTTGAGTTAGTGCTCTAGCAAATGCACACATGACCACAGGTCCTGGAGACAGTTAATAATGATATCAAGCAACAAATCAAGGAATCCAATCTAACGATGACCTCAACCCAACTCTGAAGACAAGTAGAATTATTATCCATCATGGACAAGCAAAACACTGGAAATGCAGCATGCTTTCAGAACATGAGTCTAAAAGAGAGACACTTTCACCTATCCCAGCCTGACCAATTTCCATTGCTCACTGCAAGTGGCCATTCAGCCCGACTGAAAATCAGGAAACACAAACAGCTGATCGAAAAATCTACCCAAAGATCCAAAAGAACGAGTTGGATGATCTAGATACAAAACCAAAAATAAAGCATAAAGAAAGCTCGAATTTTATTATAGTCATTCCATGAGAGAAACAGGTTCATGAAACAAAAGAATTGAAAAACCAAGACGGACCTTATGATTAAACTCTCAACAAGAGGCATAAAAAAGAAATGCACCTAATGATTAAACAGAGCATGTCATAAACAAACTAAGGACTTGTCAGAGAAGCAATGCGCAGCAAGATGAAAGAACCTGACATATGCTGATACGAGACTGGAATTCACACAAACAATGCAGGCCCAGCTGATCGCCTGACACTAGTCATTCCATCTATAATTAATTAACCTCTCCGTTTAGGGAGAAAGTACCTTGAGAAACTCATTGCTGCATTTTAGTCAGTCTTATTTTGCCAAAACAGTGTTAACAATGCTAGTCTCTCCCCGCCGGGAGCAAAAGGGGGGTGGGAGTTTACTCATAAGTCACAATGCTTCCAAGCTGCATTAGTGCATGACCGGCCTGAGTACTGTGTTAGAGAGGAATAGTTTATCGTACGCGCGTATTTTTCACCTCAGAATTGGGAAAATAGAGGTGGGAAAAAGGAAGCTGGCAAAATAAGAGGATTACATTATGGAAGTTGTAATCCACATATGGAATGAGATAGACCAACCTGAACTCCAGTGGCAAAGGACAATGGAACCCTTTAAACACTCATTTCATCTCCACCAAGGTGATCGAGCTTCATAAACGTGTGTGTCATCATCCCATGAAATTTGACACGCTTGAAGACCAATAGTTATGCTAGGCTCCTTTCCATGCATGGAAATCCAGTTCTTGACTGCTGTTCTTTTGTCGTCCTCACATGAATACTCTTTTTTGTATTTACCAAATGGATTAACTCCAGGATTAGTTAACTCTGCCAGTGCAGCCGGCATGTACATGGAATCACCAACTAAAGGCGCCCCACAAGCTGCAAACTGTGTTCGAATCTGCACAGAAAATCGGTATTAAAAGTCCTATAGCAAGTTTCATCTGGTAGACTGACCTTTAACTCGCAGAGACAAGCATCTCATATCTATCTCCATGGAGGATGGGTGTTGGGCTAATTTACAAGAGCAAATAAGCGTAATTTTCTTCTATGCTTCCAAGACCAAGATGATGGACAATTTGGCATCATCAATGAAACAAGAGACAAAAATCTATATTTGTGTGACACCCTGTCAGGTCCTTCTAAGCTTGAATCATCATATATAGAATCAATGATAGAACTGAACAGCGGAGCTTCACTCTCATAAGGCGAATATGGAACCAACACAAACTGAACAGCGATTTTCAACTTGGAACAGGCATGATCTGATCAATTAAGAGAAAAACAACTGCCCAGATGTTTGGTGTGTTCTGATGGCATTTTCACATCAATTAAGAGATAGACACGCATTAGGCTGATTGCATCCATTGTGTTTGGCTTTATGAGTTTTTATGGATCTTATCGCACAGAATTCAATAGGAGTCATCTAGGATGCATTGAAACAGACAGAAAAATGCAGTACCTGATGAGTTCTGCCAGTCACAAGATTGATTTTACATTCATAAGCAAAATTCCTTTCGGGCCATCCACAATCTTGGATTTGATACCTGTTCTTAATGACAGCATTTGGCCATGGCACTGCCTCGCAATCCAAAAATTCAAGCTGGCACAATTGCCATCCTTCAACATATTCTGCATTCTATCAAAACATCAAGTTGGGAAAAAAGGTTCCTTGGTATGCATAGAAAATAAGTGCAAATAGATAAGAAACTAAGAACCTGCAAGTAACTTGTGTTTCTAGCACACAGTTTAGTAAGCATTTTCACAGAAACAACCCACCTCGTCAGCCTTCAGCTCTGGCAGGATCCACACTGAGTGCTGGTGGTCGTCAAATACATTTGCTTTTTTAGTATTGTGCTTAGTATCATATGATCAGTTATATAAGATAGTATGATACAATCCCCCACCTCCAGAGGAGGGGGGGTTGAAAACCTACTCTTTTGATGATCTCATGTAGATTTGATTGAACAGTGCACAATGCCTCGTATCCTTCCCAGAACGTAAAATTTGCACCCAATCAATAAGTACATTATGCAAGGAATTAGTAAAGCTCATCACATGGTTACCTTCTGAAATTATTCGCGGAGCACGACTGGATGGATGCATATAATGTGTTATCATTCCACATGGCATTGGAGCGGAAGCAAGGGAAAGATAGAGTTTCTTAATCAATTTGTCCTGAAGTAAACCAACAACTGGATATATTACAATGTGGTGTTAACTAACAAAAGCCCAAAAAAACTGATGACGGCTCAGGATGTCTGACTGCTTCTAAATTGGACTATCAATCAATAAAAATCATGCAAGCATCTACTATCATTTATCAGCTTCCCGCCTTGACAGGTTGGATCATATGGAAAATTTGTTTATGTCAGAGACACCACAAACTTACTCTAATCTTCCCGTGAAAAACTGAACAGTACTCCTCAGTTCGGGCCAACACAAGACTGCAAGCAAATTCAACAGCCGTGTTTTCTTTAGTTAACAACAAGCTCAGAAAAAGAAATTAAATTTTGCAACTGAAAGTATATTACCATCCTTCAGTGCAATTGTCAATCTGATGTGTAGTCATGAGCGGACTAGTCAAACCCAAAGCACGAGTCGCAAAGTTTGCACAAGTTTCTTCAATATTGTTTGAAGTTCCTCCAACCTAGCCAATGACAGACAAACTTAGTTTTCAGCATCCATTGACATTGACACCGGTTTTTAGAGTAAATCTAAATAAGAAAAAAATAAACTCCAAAGCTAAATGGCAAGAAGAAGAAACTTAAGATCATTGTGACAATGCACAAAAAGAGCCCAAATAAGAGTATTAGGAGCTCCAACTTCAAGCCCAAATGCAGATGAGTAATTTTGAAGTCCCGACAAGGAAAAATACTAATCAATACTTGCAGTTTCACATCTGTAATGTACACCTAGCTAATGATTGATGACATGAAGACAATCTTCCACCTCCCCATGAAGAGTACCTAATTGAGTAGCAGTTCCAAGAATTACATACAGAAATGCCAGCAGGCTTGTCGAGAACCACATATGATTCAGTGACAGCTATAATTCTTGATTTCCAGTCAATTTCATAGCACCTGAGAATGTCAGAACTCAACTTACAGAACATGAATAGATAGTACGTCAGCAGCTACAGATATTTGATTTTCAAATACCTTGGGAATCGTCTGGGGTGCACATATACACGCAAGTATGTTCCAACTTCAACATATTCATCAACATGAGTCATCCTGTAAGTCTTTTGTGCTTCTTTAATGGTTTTCTCCTTCAGAGATTTTCTTTGTTTTAGAAACAGAGGTGAAGTGAATCTCTCATATAATTGAATTTGCTCAGGACTTGCAGTTGCTGGGGGTTTTGGATGTACAAGTGCATAATGAACAGCTCCAAAATGGATAAGATCAGCAACATACCTTCATGAATCATTCACGAAACAAATCACTTCATTCCATTTCATCATCGAAGGAAGAGAGCATAACACGATGAAAAAGGTCAGGAAACCAGTATGGCATCACTTACAGGAGTGGAAGATTCAAAGTTTTGCTAATATAATCACAAACAGGGCCTTCTTCAAGAACAACCAAGTGTTCAACTCTCGGTGGATGACTGGTTGAAGGGCAGGGAAGCAGACGATCGTATTTTGGGCAGCTGAAACAAGTAAGAAATCCAGATCGTCAATGAATACAGAAAAAGAAAGAGACAAAATCTCAAAAGCGCTTCATTCACAATAAAGACTCATGGCTGTGCAAATGCTAACCTGCAGAATCTTATGATAGATTTAAAATACTCAACAAATACCACACAGGACAGGTGCACCTAAACCAATATGAAACTAAAATGATATAGGACTATTTTTTCCCCTTGCAAGAAAACGATGATTATGTCATCGGTTTATGACTTAGATTTGTATAGAACATGTTAGGCCTGAATAGTAGAAAAGAGTTCATCTCTTTGGAGAGAAGAACTTATTCTTTTCCATGAAATCGTCTCCACAAATATGTGGGTCACAACACCCCAATATGTATTTTACACAGCAGCCCGATATGGATTTCAATTACTTCTAGTTTGCAACACTATTAAGGGTGGGCAGATGTGAGCATATAGAGCAAACCCAATAGAAAAGAAGAGGTCATTCATCAACACACAGCACACTCGAGCAGCTTAGCACATAACATGTTTTCAGAGGAAGAACACTAGACACATTGATCTCACTTGGGTTGCGCACGACGTAACGAATGTCTCTTTTTGGTGAAAATCAAAATTCATCACAAGGTATTTCCTTGTTAGCCAACATGTTAACATTGATTTTGCACTCGCAGTTCACACAACATACAACTGAAGCATCGCAAAGTACAGAAATGTGAACTATCCATTTTACTCCAACCTGATAGATAATAATTAAGAAAACATCCATTCCCAACTTAGGCTTCAGTCACTTATGTCCGTATATTTCACTCAACTAAATGATACAGAAGCGTGGCTGCAGCTGTACACAGAAATGTAAAGTCAGAAATAAACGGTTACTAGTTGTTCTTCTTTGCAACACAAACTCAAAACTCAGAAGAATGCCCACTTGGTAAATCTATTAATGTTCTGACCAAGAGGGGGAAAAAAGAAAATCTATCCATGTCACGGGTCCATTCCCTCCCCCCCCCCCCCGGTTTCAAGTGCCACCATATCTGATACTCCCATCACCCCACTGTTCTCCTGTAATCATCATTTTTTCTCACAAGTTGTATAACAAGTAATAAATTGCACAAAGATGCAATTTAGAGAATGAGAACAACTTAGATTTTCCCATTATTTCTGAACCTAGTCATATCTTTACAAATTTATAGTCAAATTTTGTAAATTAGCCAGGAGATTCAACAGCAACGATCACAAGTTAACAAGCCAACACAAGGT
>JACYFF010031959.1:4706414-4756898 GCA_017589665.1 Selenicereus undatus
AAAGGTCAAAGTCAATTCCTTGAACCAATTACGGTAAGATATGCTTAGACTAGATGCAATCTAGTACTGGGTTAGAGATAGCACTCCTAAGTTCCAATGTCAAGCCATATCAAATCTTTGATTCTCCATTAGCAAATCATAGGTAACTTCCAACGCATCAACAGGAGCATAAGCTCCGACATCAATGTTCAAGCTACACCAATCTTCGATTCCCCAAAAGCAGTACTTTGCAACCTCCAACACATCACACATAGGCAACGGCGTCGCTATTATACCAAAAGCACATTTTCAAGCAAACAAATTTGCTTAACCAAGGACGACAAAATTAAGCCTATGCAGTCCAAGAAGTCCCAGAGCAGAAGGCATCGTAATTGGATCCAAAAGAAGCATTCTAAGTAAAGCTGGAAAATTGCTTATCCAACAATGATGTTTTATTAACGCATGTCACGTTCAATACAAAACAACCTAATAAAATCATGCAGCCAAATTCTAAATTTAACGAAGGATGACACAGCTATAACAGCGAATACCAGAATCTAAAGAACAAATCCAGAAACTACAGAATCGAACAAAAACAAAGGCAAAATACCCACTCGATTACATGGCTATTCCACATCTATTAATCGATTCATTCATGGAATTTCAAGCCAATTGATTGATTCAGAATAACGGTTGATATGAATCGATTAACATAATTGAGTAGAAGACCTTACCACGGTGTCGATGACGAAGTGATAGGAAAGTTGGGAGATCGAAGAGTCCAGACGTAAACGCGAACGGCGCGTTAAATCACGAAGAGTGAAACAAAAGGAGTTAGGGTTCCTGGTTTATAGGGTGGAAATTTACCTTTAGGTGTTACAAGAAACTGCTATCTCGTTTTTGGTGCCCCCTCTTGTTTCACTGCTGTGGCCGTCGCTAGTTGCTAGTTATTTATGTATCGAAGAGCTCGCCCACTTGCTGTGACCGTTGCTAGTACCAGAATTGTACTATTATATATATCATACTCTTTATAGCATATATTCTCACGAGCCACATCATCAAATATATATTAAAAAATTAATATATAACAAATACACGCGTGAAAAATATATATACGTAGACAATGGAAGCATGTGCTCTTGATAGCACATGAGAAATTGCCAGTAAAGCTAGCGGGTCATCGGTCAAATCGGTTGAATGCACTCGCAATATAATCTGGGTTAATAATATGTTACGAATTCATTATATAAAGTGTCACAATGGAAGAAATTTTCTTATAAAAAGAATGAAAGTCTTGATTAAAGACAAACGTCATTTAATAAACGAGTCAACTTCTTGTTACACTACTAAAAAAGTTCACATTAACGACGGAACTCAGCGACGGAAAATATTAACGACAGATTTGGCGACGGAAATGACGACGGATAAATAGCTTTACCAAAAAGTCAGATTTGACGACAGACATGGCGACGGAAATTCAAATCCGTCGCCTAAATTGGCGTGTGGTGACGGAAATTCCGTCGCCAAAAACATTTAATTATTTTTTAAAAACCTGGCGACGGAATATCCGTCGCCTAAAATTTTTTTTTTAAAAAAAAGAAAAATATAATTTTTTTTCAGAAAGGTGGCGACAGAAATTCTGTCGCCACTTAAAAAAATTCAAATGGGCGACGGAAATTCCGTCGCCAGGTCGTTTAAATGAAATTAGATCTGGTTTCATTTCGCTGCAACTCGAGTCGAGGAGAGAGAGAGAGCAAAACACCGAGCGAACGCCGTGAGCAGCGCCAGCGCCACCCCCCTGCCGTGCCCAGCCGCCGCCGCTGGCCGTCCGTCGCTTCTGCCGCCGCCACTTCCCCGCCCGTTGCCGCCGGCCACCCCTTACCGCCGGTTTTTTGAAGCTAATTGAGGTATTTTTCTCACCTAAACAATTTGAAATTTTTACAAATTTTTGTATTACATTGCTAGAATTTTGTAATTAGTTCATATTTATGTTGAAATGTGGTGTTTGTGTGAGATTATTGGTCTAATTTGGTTCAAGATTGAGGTAAATGCGATTTAGGGTTTAGGTTTGGTAGTTTGAAGTTAAAGTTTGATATATTGGTGGAATGAAATAGTTTTATTGATAATGTTGTTGAAATGTGCAATTTGTGTGAGGTTATTGGTATAATTCGTTACAAGAATTTGTTAAATGCGATTTAGGGTTGAGGTTTGGTAGTTTGAAGTTGAAATTTCGTATATTGGTGGAATGAAATGTTTTAATTGATAATGTTGTTGAAATTTGGTTGAAGAATTTGATAAAAGCACTTTAGGGTTTAGGTTTGGTGATGTGAACTTGAAATTTGATATGTTGGTGGATTGAGATGCTTTAGTTTATTATTTTGTTCAAATGCGATGTTTGTATGAAGTTGTAACTCATATTAGTTTTGTGATGTTCGTGAGAATGTAAGTGTATTTATCACGTAGTTGTAATGATTTTTTTTTGGTGCATGTGAAAATTTTGAAGTAAGCAAAAAAAAAAAATATAATTGCGTAATTTACGTAGTTATTATAACTGAGTTTTAAATTAATCCTTATCAAATACCTTGTGTGGTTATTGTTATTTGAACAGAATATGAATAGTCCTCCACATCGTAGGTGGATGTATAATAGATTACTGCATGATCGTAGTGGTTATACACAAGAATTTTCGGATGGAGTAAACGAATTCGATCAATTCGCACGTACACAGACAGAGTTTTTGAATGGGGGAAAGTATAGATGTCCTTGTGCGAAATGCAGAAATAGGGTGTACTTGACACCTGATGAGGTCAAGATGCACCTTATATATAAGGGTTTTGTGCAAGGGTATTGGTTTTAGATAAGTCATGGGGAAATAGAACCTCAGGAATATGGTTGTGGGTATCAAAATAGGGAAATTCCCGAAGTTGGAGGTTCAAGTCATGTTAATAATGACTATTCTGAATCCTATATAGATCGGATGGAGGACATGGTTGATGATGCTATAATAGCAAATCAAAATGTAAGGGATGAGGGGTCAAGCACTTGTCGAGAACCATTTTATAATATGGTTCAAGCAGCTCAACAACCCTTATATGATGGTTGCTCCACGCACAGTGAGCTATCTGTGGCGGTGAGGCTGTTGAGTATTAAATCTGATTATAGTATGCCTCAAAACTGTTTTAATGAAGTTGTTCAATTAATGAAAGAGATGTGTCCTCCTAACAACCGCGTGCCTAACAACTACGGGCAAACAAAGAAGGTTGTTAAAGATCTCGGCAACGATGTGGTTCAAATTGATTGTTGCCGGAAAGGTTGCATGCTATTTTATAAGGAGGACGCAAACTTGGATGCGTGCAAGTTTTGTGGGCATTCAAGATGGAAGAGGCAAATGTCACATCAAAGGAATCAGAATCCATTGCCATACGCAAGGATGCATTACTTGCTGTTAAAACCTCGACTGCAGAGGTTGTACGCATCAAGAAGTACTGCAGAGCACATGAGATGGCATTATGAACATCGACGTGAGGACGGTGTTTTATGTCATCCATCAGATGGAGCAGCATGGAAACATTTCGATTCCAAATACCCTCAATTTGCTGCAGAGTCTCGGAATGTGAGGCTTGGCTTATGTGCTGATGGATTTAATCCCTACACATTGTCTTCAAGATCATACTCCATTTGGCCGGTGGTCGTTACACCATATAACCTTCCCCCTGAAATGTGTATGACCACACCGTTTATGTTTTTGACTTGTGTAATCCCCGGGCCTAAAAATCCCAAGAACAACATAGATGTATATTTACAACCTCTTGTCGATGAGTTGAAAGAGTTGTGGGATGTTGGAGTTGAGACTTACGATATTTCTACAGGGCGTACATTTCAGATGAAGGCTGCACTTATGTGGACGATTAATGATTTTTCCGCGTACAGAATGTTATTTGGGTGGAGTACTAATGGCCAATTGGCATGCCCCGTATGTATGAAACAACAAAAGGCTTTGAGATTGCGAAATGGAGGTAAATTCTCATGGTTTGACTGTCATCGGTGTTTTTTGTCAAGGAATCATGCATTCAGAAGAAATAGAACTGTATTTAGGAAAGGGAGAACTGTTACAGGGGGTCCTCCTCGTCGATTGACCGGGGAAGAACTGTATGTGGAGGTGGAAGATTACCCAATGGTAACCACAAATGGTGACTTTGTCATACCAGGATTTAAGGAGAATGAGCACAACTAGACGAAAAAGAGCATATTATGGGAGTTGCCTTATTGGCAACACCAACTGCTCCGCCATAATTTGGATGTGATGCACATTAAGAAGAACTTCTTCGAAAACATTATCAACACTGTGATGGATGTTAATGGGAAAACAAAGGACAATGCCAAATCAAGAATGGATGTTGCCGAAATATGTGATCGGCCGGAATTACATTTACATTCAGGCCCAAGTGGTAGGCCGGTTAAACCCAAAGCGAAGTTCGTACTTCCTGTGGATAAACGAAGAGAGTTGTGTGAATGGGTGAAAGAGCTTCAAATGCCTGATGGATATTGCTCTAATTTGAGAAATATCGTGGACCCTAATGATGTCTTCATAGAGACTCTTTTACCAATTGCATTTGGTGCGCTCCCAGATGATGTGTTGAAACCTCTTATTGAGATAAGCCAGTTCTTCAAGAACTTATGCTCAACAACATTGCGGGAAGATATGCTTGAGGAACTGTATCGCAACATTGTCATCACTTTGTGTAAGTTGGAGACCATTTTCCCTCCTGGCTTTTTCAATGTCATGGAGCACCTGCCAGTGCATTTAGCAGAAGAGGCTTAACTAGGTGGTCCAGTACAATACAGATGGATGTATCCATTTGAGAGGTAAATTATACTGTAATTGATGAAAACCTTCTATGAATTCTTATATGTGGAATCACTTAAAAGTGATTGCAATTGTGAATTTGGTAGGTTCTTTGGCCGATTGAAGAGAAAGATAAAGCAGCAGGCGTGTCCTGAAGGTTCAATCACATAAGCATACCTAGAGGCGGAGAGGACATTCTTCGCCTCGTATTACTTTGGCTCTAATGTGCCCTCCATGCGTAGTAGGCACAGGAGAAATGAAGATGACGATGAACATATAAATCATTTTCCAACTTTGTCCGTGTTTGAACCGCAAGGGACCACTATTGGTAGGGAAAGATCAAGGTATCTCACGGATGCCGAGTATGTTGCTACTCATCTTCACGTGCTGTTAAATTGTGATGAAGTGAAACCTTATATAGGGTGAGTTGTATTTTCACATCGAATTCAGTTTATCATTCATAACGCAAGTATGTTAATACGCTTCGTAAAATGTGATAGTATTTTCACGGACCAAGTGAGAACCGCACGTCCCAATGTCAGCGACGCAGATGTCGACACCATCATCGAAACTCATTTCGCAGATTGGTTTAGTGAGAATGTAAGTATTCGAACTCATTTATTTACAATTTGAACATAACAATTAATTAGGTGCAGTGTATTAATTAAAACCACTTGTTATGTCACCGTAGGTGCATTATATTCAATTGTTCGAGACCGACAAACATTGCTACCTGAGTCAATTGGCTGTGAAGCCAAAACGGTGTGTGTCGACGTGGACGGCGTATAGAGTAAATGGATTCAAATTCCACACAGAAGCTCGTAGCGTCGGGAAGAGAACATATAATTGTGGTGTTGGTGTTTGTGGCACTGGGGAAGGCGATATTGAGAATGATTATTATGGTGTATTGGAGGACATTGTCCAAATTGAGTACGTAGGCGAACCACTTAAACGATGTGTGCTCTTCAGTTGTCAGTGGTTCGACCCCACATTGAATCGTGGGACACGATCTCATAAACTAAGCAACCTTATTGAGGTCCACCGTACAAGAAGATACCGAAAGTACGACCCATTTATCTTTCCAAACACCGCATCACAAGTATACTTTATGCTACATGCACATCGCTCAAGGGATAGGGAGAATTGGCTTGTTGTCATACCAACCAAACCAAGGGCGAGAGTGGATCAGCAATACACTCTACCATTTGCCTACCAACAAACGGACATGACGACTATCGTCGAACCTGCGAATGACGCCATCCCTGCGTTATTAGTGGATGAAAGTGCACCACCGGAAGAGGTTAACGATGAAATAGGGTTTTCATTCGTTCAGGGAAATGGCGAGATAGATGAGGTACAAAATGATGAGGATGAAGAAGAGGGGGAGTGGGATGACGGTAATGAAACAGATGAAGTTGAAGAAAATTTGCATTTGTATGATGATGATGACGATGACGATGACGATGCGGATGATTGAGTGGTTACGAATTCTTCTGTGTTTGAGTAGTTCGCATGTCAAACAATTGTTTGGGACTTTACTTATGTTGTATGAATGAGTTTTGCAAAATTTGTGTCACCTACATACCGATTATGATGTATGATGTCAAACGATTTACATGTACAATCATTATATATTTGCACTTGGCGTTGTTGTCACATATTTCAGGTATGGATTCAAGTTCTCGTCGAGCAAAGTCCTCCCCTCGAGGTAGAGGACGAGGGCGTCGGAGCTCTGCCGTGGATCCGACCGCAATGGACATTGATCCATCTTCCCCCCAGGTACCTCATACACCAGTTCAGCCAGGAGTGACAATGGCTGCTTACATACCAAGTATTTCAGGACCCCTGCCTCCCCCATTTGGGACTTTCCATCAACAAACCTCATACATTCCCAACCAAAGCACGATGTACGGCCAATTTGCGTACAACATTCCTCTAAACCCCCATGTTATTCACAATGTGCACCCCACTCCCCAACCCACTCACCCTAACACAAACCAGTCCCAAGAGAACATTGGAAGTGGTGAAAGTGAAGCACAATCCAGTCATGGGAGCACTCGAGCAAAGATTTGGATTGAGTCAAATGGTAACGGGTAAGTCTTCATTTGTTATATCTTACGAAGTACTACATGAATTTTGCATAACAAATAATGAATTTTATGTGTAATGTTCAATTAGGTTTCTCCCCAATGATGGTGCTGTTGGTAGGATTTCGCTCATATTTCAAAGCAAGTTTGACGGAGCTTGGCCTACTTGGAGCAAAGTGCCCAAACCAGTACGAGATTTGTGGTTCGGGGAGTTCAAGGTAACTACAGTGACTTCGTATTAACAATTTCTGTCAACGTGCTATATTAGTATTGCATTGTTTGATGTGTTCTTTGTTTTCATAATTGCAGAAGTGGTTTACTTGGGATCTGATCCATGAGGATCGTATGAGAAGGAATTTTGAAAACCAAGGCAACGCACGCTTGAGAGACTTTTTCGGCAAAGCAAGGAAGCATAACAAGAAGCCTGTTTGGCTCAGTAATGCTCAATGGGATGGACTCCAACAGCACTGGGCGAATGAACATTACAAGAAATTGCGTGAGACAGCCCAGAAGAACCGACTGGGGACTCCAGAAAGTGGTGGCCCATCTCTCCACACCTGTGGCTCGATCCCCATGCATGAGCATAGACGACGTCTGGTAAATAAATTAATGTTTGCTATGTTTTCGTTAAAGTTTAATATTGTATTTTGTATTGTACTTGACATCATTCTTTCTGGCACGTACATAGAGGGAACAACTTGGGACGGAGCCCACCATTGTCGAATTGTTCAGTCGCACTCACAAACTCCAAGGTAAAGAAGATGCCCCCTGGGTTGACAAGAAATCACAACAAACATATGTAAGCAACTAGCTATTCTCAATCTTCATTGGTAGTTCAACATGAACTCGTATACTTCATTTTAAGTTATTGTACTATGCATGATTTTGTGCGCATGTTGCGGTATTGTAGGAAACTTTTGAACGCGATTTTCAAAATGTTATCAATTCTCAAGGGGGCGGGGATGGATCTTCTGAAGATCCAAACCAGCCATTTCCCAACCCAAATGAGTTGTGGGTGAAGGCGTTCAAGAACAAGAAGGGTCGGATTTACGGCATTGGTGACGAGACTGTCAACATGAGGGAATCCGGTTACTTCAGTCCCACTCAAAGATCCGGTATTGTTTTCATATTACAGTTCCAACAACCATGGTTATACATTTAATTTACTTAATGACAAAGCTAGTATAGTAATTTACTTAAATGTCTGTCAGCAGGTTCGGGTTCTACGCCATCGCAACAAGAGCTCAATGAGTTAAGGGGTGTAGTAACCAACTTGGGGGGTGAGCTATCTTCACAAGCTGAAAGCTACCGGTTGGTTATGGAGAAATGTAAGCAACTGGAGGAATCCAACAGATTGCTCACACAAAGCAACCAACAACTGAGCCAACAAATGATGAGCATCGATCAGCGCCTCCAAGTTTTCTTTCAAATGCAACAGGCGTCTGGCTCGGGATCTCAGCCACCATTTACTCATCCCTCGCAACATCATGAGGAAGATGGTGAGGAAGAGGAAAAGGAAGAGGAAGAGGAAGAGGAAGACCTTGGTGATTGATGAGTTGGTTGCAGTTTTCCTTCAGCTGGTGGCTCTTCTGCTTGATTCTTCACGAAGTACATCATTTCTCTTGCTGCTTGCTTCCCTTGCCCTTCCTGCTAATTTCACTCCCCTCCCCCTACTGCCTATTTGACTTCCCTCCCATTTGGCGCTTACTTCACCCTCTTCTGCAAACATATATATTACTTTATTCTCAATTACTGGTAACTTGTGGTTATTTTGTTTGGATTTGTGGTTCGTGATATGTACAGACTTTGTTTGGAGCTTGTAGTTTGTGATATGTAGAAAGTTTGTTTGGAACTTGTGGTTTGTGAATTGAAAACCCTTGGTTTTCAATTTGTGTGTTGTTGTGGATGTGAAATTCCACCTTTGTGTGGGTTGCAATTGTTGAGAACGCTTCGAATGAAGTCGTTGGATGTTGATTGGGTGCGGAAATCTTGTAAATTTCTTGCAGGGAATTATTTATATATACGGAATTGATCAAAAACAAGCAATTTTATTAAAAAAAAAGAAACATAGTGACGGAATGGCGACGGATAACATTTTTTTTTTGTTTTTTGGGAGGAGGTGGCGACGGAATTATAATTGATGGCGACGGAATTTCCGTCTCTAATTCCGTCGCCACCTCCTGCCCCGCCACTTTCCCGCCAAAAAAAAGTACGTCGCACATTCTGTCGCTGATGGCGACGGATTTTTGAAATTCCGTCGCCGGCTACTCAGCGACGAGCGAAAATCCGACAGTCGTATTCCGTCGCCATTTCCGTCGCTGATATGAAATTTCCGTCGCCGATTAACAATATTCCGTCGTTAAATCCGTCTGTATTTTGCATTTTTCTTGTAGTGATTAGCTTTTCAAATAGTTTAATCTACTTAAAATTTAAAAATAACATGTTTTCAAGTTAAATGGTAAAATTGTGCCGACTTTAGGTCGAAATTGGTTCAGTTCGTGTTGGGTTCGGGTTTTTGTCAATAACTTCAGGCCGGGTTTGTGTTGAGTTATTTTGTGGGGTCAGACTTTCCCAATTCTAGTTATATCCCTTCGTCTATTTCATATTTTTTCTATCTCGTGAGAGATAAAATTCTTAGTTAGGCGATCCCTTATATTTTAGATTATGTTTAAAAGAGATGAATCATCATTAAAAGTTTCCATATACAGAAGCTCATATTGATTCAATAAAGTTGGAGTCAATTATCAAAATGTCTCTTTTTTAAAAATTTTCTTTTAAAACAAAATCACACTAATATTTAAAACTTATTATAAGTTACAACAATGAGTTTGAAATCAATTACTGATATCTCACTATTTTTAAAATGTTCTTTTAAGAGGAATCATATTAATGTTTTAAATTTATTCTTATTACAACTACAGTATAACTTATTATGTAAATACTTATTTATAAATATGCATTAATAAAACCTTCTTATTTTCATTAAGATGGTGTAACTACTAAGAATAATTCCATAAGAATAAACAATATTTTTCTTTTCATAATCTAATATATTTTTAGATAAGACAACTTCCTCCGACATAGCTAGATAATTCACAAATACATGATCCCATTACAAATCCAATTTCTAGAAAGAGTTGTTGGACCAAAGTTTTATTGTACACATAAAATTTATTGTGGCTGATTGTGTCCTAGACAATTCAATGCTTTATGGGCTTGATTTCTGGCTACATAGCTCGATTGTTCATCAGAATTACGTGGAGTTTTTCGTCGTTATACATAATTGCTTCAATTCACCATAGACTTGGTGATGAGCATTTGTTCAACGCAATAGTTAGACGAAGAGACATAGATATACCATAGGAGGCCATTATATATCTTCTAACAAGGCCAAGGACAATGAAACATTTTGAAAGGAAAGGAGATTCGAGTGAAGAGCACGGACATGAATATGAATAAAAATATGAAATGTCTCTCGTCTAAATAGTTTTGGACGGGATTCAAATCGTAATATTTTTCACATAAGATGGTCACACCATCACATGCTGTTATGTGAAAACAATTCTGATATGTAATATGTTAACATATTCATATAATAGTAATTGAATTTTATAGTAGACAAAAACCTGTATAAAAGTATAGGTGACCACCAATAATAATAAGTACCTATTAGACACTTACCCAATGCTAATCAATTAATATTCATTTTATCTAGTATATATATCACTGTTTTGTTTTATAATACAGTATCCATTATCATAATTCTTTCATCCAAAGACTACTAATCAAATTTAACCGTCTGTATATTATTTTAGATGAGTAAACTGCTCACTAATAATTCCTATATATATATAAGGGAGGCACACATACCAAAACTCATTGACACCAAATGTTTACAATTAGTTAGAGGATGATAATCAGACCCTAAATAATGAGTCATTGTAGGGGATCAACGCCTGCCCGAATTGTGGTTCTAATAATGATGCACTTTATGTTGACATCATACTGGGATTAATCATTAGTCATTAGCTACTAACTTAGCTAACTAATTATGATTGTG
Organism: Selenicereus undatus; assembly: GCA_017589665.1. Taxonomy (NCBI): domain Eukaryota; kingdom Viridiplantae; phylum Streptophyta; class Magnoliopsida; order Caryophyllales; family Cactaceae; genus Selenicereus; species Selenicereus undatus. The sequence continues at coordinate 4,717,387 of JACYFF010031959.1, forward strand.
AAGGCAGCAAGCCTATTATATTGTCCATATTATAGTTAATTAGATAAGTTGAACAATATAAAGACTTTTTTTTCCTTCTTTGTCAGTCATATCATGTGCTGCACCAGAAGACGTACACTTATAAAAAAACCCAACGTAAAAATGTAGCTGCTGTAAATTCATTTGTTCCACCTCTTATGGCAACCTTTAATTCAATACACACACCTCTCTGCTCAATGTATTCATTACACTTGGTTGGTAGGTGCCAACACATTCACTCCCCCCCCCCCCCCAAAAAAAAACCCCAAAAAGGCCCATTCTCCCAAATATAAACCCATTCACCCAAACAAGCCCTTAGTGCATATTCCACTCTACACCACTCAACTCCACCTTACTTAGCTCTTGCTTTGTCTAATTAGTACTATGACAATAATGGAGCTCCTAGACTTCCTCCTCCTCTTCGTTGGAGCCATCTTCCTAGGGTTTTGGTGGCGGCGGTGCTCGACCGTTGGTGGCGGCCCCAGGAACCTTCCACCGGGCCCGCCGGGTTGGCCCTTGGTGGGGAATCTCTTCCAAGTGATCCTTCAAAGGCGGCCTTTCATGTACGTGGTCCGAGACCTACGTGAAAAGTACGGACCCATCTTCACCATGCAGATGGGCCAGCGGACCCTCATCATCCTGACCGACCCGACCCTCATCCACGAGGCCCTGGTCAAACGCGGCCCGGCCTTTGCCAGCCGGCCGGCCGAGTCCCCCACTCGACTCGTCTTCTCCCTCGGCAAGTGTGCCATCAACTCCGCCGAGTACGGGCCGCTCTGGCGGGCCCTCCGCCGGAACCTCGCCACCGAGGTAATTAGCCCGACCCGAGTCCAGCAGTGCGCGTGGATAAGAAAATGGGCTATGGAGAACCACATGGGCCGGGTCAAGACCCAGGCTCTAGAAAAGGGATACGTTGAAGTCATGGCACAATGCAGGTTGACAATATTTTTCTTTATTTCTCTTCTTGTTAAAGTGGTAAAACAAAAGTCTAGCCGGTAGCCCTTCTCGTATGGGTCCTATCTAGATTTCTCTGATGATACTATTCAGCTATTTGCTTGTCTTCTCCATAGATGTAACTAATTAATGAGGGTACTTGATGGAAAAAAGAACTGATCATGTGCATATCTTGGTCGCCTAATAATGCAGGTTGACAATATGTAGCATCATAATATGCATTTGTTTCGGGGCGAAAATCACAGAGGAGAGAGTAAGAACCATTGAAGGTGTCTTGAAGGAGGTCATGATGATGACATTACCGAAGCTTCCAGACTTTTTACCCATTTTGACACCATTGTTCGAGGCCGGCCAGCTGAGGAGGGCAAGGGAGCTGAGGAAGAGGCAGATGGGGATATTAGGCCCGTTGGTTCAGGCCCGAAAGGCCTATGTCGAGAGCGGTGGCAGGCCGGGAAGTAGCCTGTTCGATATGGCCAGCCCCATTGGGGCAGCCTACATTGACTCACTGTTGAACCTTGACCCGCCGGGTCGGTCCGGTAAGTTCGGGGAGGGTGAGCTCGTGACGTTGTGCTCGGAGATCATAAACGCCGGGACTGATACTAGCGCCACTGCCATTGAGTGGGCCATGCTTCACCTGGTGCTAGAGCAAGGGGTAAGCGTACAGATATATACTAATGTGATGATAAATGTCTAGCTTGCATAATACTACTATAAGCATGATTTTATATGATTCTTTTACAATAATGAACTAATAAAACTGACCCATATTCGATTGTCTCAGTCAAATATTTAAAATTACATCCTAAATAATCTGTACAATAATTAAAGCTTTTTTTTTAAAGAGTTCTCATTAATAAAATGTTAAGAAATGGCTATAATAATGATTATTTCACATTGATAATATTGTAATCAATATAGAAATCTCAGATAAAAATATTGTATTTTATTGAATTTTCATAAGTTCTATATTTTTAAAATTTTATAAGAACGCGGTGCATTATTAAATTATTTTAAAGTTTCAGCAAAAATTTTAACCAGTATTTTTTTCCCCCTATCAAAATATTTGTCTTGAGCCACCAACACCTATTGAATGAATCCACCTTCTCGATATGAGAGACGGCTTCAGTATTAACTTCAAAAAGTCAAAAACCAAGCTGTCCAACTAGTACCCGAAAGTAACACAACCAGGAATTATCCCATTTCACAACCAAATCCGAAAGTGCTTTTTACCAAATATAAGAAAACATAGCTGTGTTTCTTTTAGTGCCTATTGTATATGGCCTTGTCGTTGAGTCCATCTACTGTTTTACATTTTCGTTTTTCTTTTGTTGTTACTATTAAAATTTTATATGAACGGACCTAAAATAAATGAGTAATAAGTTAAGTGAGATTTAAATTCAAAATTAAGTGGCTATGACTAGAGTAATTTATTTACTTATATACATGCTGACATCTCTTAAATTATCACCACGAGACGAGTCAGGTAACTCCGCTTTTATAAGTCTAGTTTTAGTGCTATGAACTCTTTTTAAATCCTTTAGGCTTTTCTATTATCGATCAGAAGTATGTCTTTAATTTAGACTTCATCAGTGACTAGGGGAAAAAATACACACATAATTAACACAAAATGGAAACCTCCGCATTAGCCTAATAGAATAAACATATGATTCAAGTCGTACACATCTAAGTTCTTGTTAATTATTTTTAAACCTACAGATCCAACAGAGGCTTTATGAGGAGATAGTGAAAACAGTCGGAAAAAATGGGGTAATAACCGAAGCCGACGTGGAGAAGATGGAGTATCTAAACGCAGTGATAAAAGAAACGTTTCGAAGGCACCCGCCGAGCCACTTCCTCCTCTCCCATGCCGCCACTGAGGACACGGTCCTAGCGGGCTACACCATCCCCAAGGAGGCCAACGTGGAGATCTACACGGCATGGATGACCCAGGACCCAGCCGTGTGGCCCAACCAGGAGGAGTTCCGACCCGAGCGGTTCCTGCCCAGGGGAGAAGGGTGTGAATTGGACTGGACGGGGTCTAGGGGGGTCCAGATGCTCCCATTTGGTGCAGGCAGGCGGATCTGCCCGGCTTGGAGTTTGGGCACGTTGCATGCTGGCCTTTTGGTTGCCCGGATGGTGCATGCATTTAGGTGGGTCCCCGTCCCGGGCAGCCCGCCCGACCCCACTGAGACCTTTGCTTTCACCATGGTTATGAAGGACCCCCTCAAGGCTATGATCTTGCCTAGATGAATGCATATATAATTACATATGCATAACATGATTGAACATCACTAGGGAATGCTTAATTTGTGCATCTATGACCATTGCTTGATGCATTGGTGTTAGATTGACATAGTTTGCTAGCTAATTACTAAATTTGTGATTGATGATGTGCCTTCTCTTTTAATTAGCAACCTATGGAAGAGGCTCTTAATTAAATTTTAAGCTTTGTTATTCCTAATTAATTAGTTGGCCTCATACAATTTAGTAGCTACCACTTTGTGAAGTTTCCTGTTTGAGCTCTTTGATTTAATTAAATATCTCATTAAACTCTTTTCTTCCTTATATAATTGCCTGTTTCGAGTCTCTTTGTTTTTGGGTGGGTGATTAGATTACATTTCCACCATAACATTGTAGATTAATCTAATTACCTCAAGTTTCACCATTTTGCTTACTTTCATGCAAATAATAATAACTTTTGAATAGTATTTGAAAATTCAGATTACAATACATCAATCAAAGAATATGTCAAGACATATACATGCATGCACTTTATACTATTGACTGTCATAAAAAATAAGACCTCATATTATGACTTTTTGGGGAAGGGGGAAGTGAATAAATAGCCCTCATAAAACATTACCAGTCCATAAAAGAGTCGACGTACATCATCTTGCAAATTCAAACACCTTTCAACTTTTGAGGGAGATAGAGGAAAAAAGGATCATACTCAGTCCATCCCTACAGATTAAATTCCAGGCACCTATGAAGTCAATAGCATGCACAGGCCTCTAAAACAAAAAAGAAAACAGAAAAAAGAAAACTGCACACACATTACACATAACATCATAATGAGACATCGGAAAATTCTAATCATAAGCTTAAAATAAGCAAGTAAAAACAATTAAATGGTCACTGTTTAGTCATACAAATAAAATCTTAATCTTATATCTTTTTTAGCTGGGATTAATATGTATGAATCATAACTGATATTAATAATTCTAATTGAAATTATTGGAGCAAATTCATATAGTCTAACTGCTAAAATTTTAAAGCATTATCAAAATCTTGCAATTATTACTTATATAGCATGTCTTACGTTTGGATCAAAACAAGTTCATATTATTGGGGATGCATAGCGGTATTAATGATGCTTGTGCTCGATACAGCTGGTCGGTCCATTGGCTATTGAATAAGGAATTAATGCATACAAGCTAGGGTAAGGGGACGTACATTAATTTGCACATCGTATTGTTCATGTGTGCGTCATGCCATACGAAAACTTGACTTAATGTCAACCTCAACCATGCATGGCTGTCGAATTAACGCGATTTTCTTTGTTTCTTTTCCCAAGGAATTAATGTCATTCGTTCCATATTAGGACAAATGAGATGAAATATTATTACCAATTCTCTCATAATTTCTTTTAAAAAAAGACCCTCTAATATCGTAATTTTACTCTAATTGTCAGTAAGTACTTTTATACGAGATTGTCGTACATAAGATATATCACATGATATATTCTTTTATTATGATTTTTAATAATAATTAAGGTGATTAGTATCTCATTTAGGAGTGATTATGATAAAATTCATTGCTAGATATACTGCTACTTACTCCTGGATTAAGCAGTCACTTTAAACCTTTAGAAAGTCATCTCTCAAGGAGTATATTTTACCAACATAGGTTAGTTCAAATAATTTGATATATGTTTCTCAGCTCTTAAACAAGATTTTGGATTCGAGTCTCGTGAATTGAAAAAAAAATCTATGATGAGAGATTCTAGCCTTTTATATGGGTCAATAACAGTTCGATTCTGATAAAAAAGAGTATGTTTTATAGTAACTCTTATATGCGATGATCTATCATAATAATTTATAACATGCCAACACTTGATGCATAAATAGTGCCAATGTTTTATTCAATATTTTAGAATATTAATAATATACACAATTTCCAACTATTATACATTCTAATTTGAAAATATCATGACTATACAATTGAAGTATATCTTTATATACCCGTATCACACAATCTTCACCCATGCACATATATCATGTGTGGTCTAAGATGGTGGTTGGATCTCAAATTTCATTGATCGCAAAGTCTGCAATTATATATTCTATTTTACCATAGTACAGTTCTGCAGCCGAGAAAACATTACTCCACCATATCAATATGCGTACTAGCGGTTCATACTCATTCGGCATTTACTCAAGGATGGTCCACCATATTCATAGCTAGTGGTAAAATAGTATTATAAAATGCCAAGCGGAGAAAATAAATATAAGCAAAATAGTTAAAAAAAAAATAAAATAGTATCAACTACGTGTTCTTAAACACTTATCTTTTAATGAATAATAAACCGAGGGCTTCATTTGAATTCAATGCTATACTTTTCCCTCTGTATAGTCAATGAAATCGACAGTGTGCAGCTATTGGTTAAGATTTCAGTCGTAGACTTATAAGCTTTCTCAATTGGTGTGCAAGATTTCTAGAGTTTATCCATATTTACCATGCATTGTTTATTATTCTTGTGTAATTGACATATTCCTTAGCTGAAATTTTTTGAAAGGTATAGGAGTAATTTTTTTACAATTTACTAAAGAAGTTGCAAATTAAGACGTCCCATTATTGAGTAAAACAACTGTTCAGTACTAAGCATTAAATTTTGTAACAACTATTTATCTCTTTCATTTAATCTTCTGTTTATTTAATGAACGTAGTGTACGTCTATTGGCTAACATCCGGACACCAATTTAATTCTATGGGTTGTGACTTGTCAGGCTTCTCAATTGCTAGTGCAAGTCCACAGCATTCATCAATTTGACTTTACTACTGTATAATTACTTTATCATTTTACACGATTTAATTTCTCACTTGGAATTGATTCTATCTCTTTCAATTTAAAACATTTTTGAAAAAATTAATATGTAATTGTATATGTTTATATATATATATATATATATATATATATATAAACTCACTCTCACATCTTATTGCACATGTTAATCTTTTATTATTTACATATATGGTATATGCTGTCTAATTGATTTTAAAAATATTTCTCTCCATTAAATGGTAATTCTCTTTAAAAAATTAAACGCATGATACTTACTACTCCCTCCATCTCATATTTATTGTCAAAAATATCATCTTATTTCTTTTAAAAAAAAAGTTATAGTCCCACAATATTGTCAAAGTTAGCTTTTCTCAAAAATTATCAATATTTTCTATTTCAATATTGTCAAAGTTACCTAAAATGCCGCCGAATCTTTATAATCATAGGCCTGCTACTTGGGCACAGTATTCTCATTTATGAAGTAGCTTCTCTCACCATAACTGAAAGGGATTTAATCACTTAAGGTATCAGACTTCATCAAATACAATAAAGAATGGAATATTGACACACTCCAGCCAATATTAGACCAAGCTTGTCTTCGGCTCATTCTTGCAGTCCCTATCCCATACCATCTAATTTCGGACTCAGTATGTTGGGGTTTATCCGGTAATGGAGAATTCTCAACGAAGTCAACAACTTGGGCCGCTCATGGTATTTACCCTGATAACCCAACAAAATGAGAATATAGTTGGATTTGGAAACTTGATGTAATGCCAAAATTAAAAATCTTTTTATGACAACTTTGCCATGCATCGCTTCCTACCAAGGACACTTTGTGTAAACGAGACATGAATCTTGACCCTCAATGTCCTTTTTGCCATTCTGAGAGGGAAGATGTAGATCATTTTTTTTTCAGTGTCAATTTTCACAGGACTGTTGAAGACTAGTAGTCTCCCATAGTCAATTTTCACAGGATTGGCCATAGTTTTGTTGTTGGTACACAGAATACCATTCTACAAAGATTGTCAAGGGCTAGGACTATGACCCCGGCACCTCGACTAGATAGACAAGTTTCGCTCATTTAGAGCATATGGAAAACAAGAAATAATATGGTGTTTCGGAATGAAACACCTATTCCAGAAAGTACTTTAATAAGAGTCAAAAAAGCTAACGCCGAATGGCGTATTAGACTCAAACTCACAAGCCCACTCCATACACCACTTCCAAACCAGTCAGTTGGCCGCCGCAAGAAGACTCATTGGGTAGCATGGAGAAAACCTCAAGGAGGATCCATTAAAATCAACTTCGATGGATCCAAAACTTTACAAAGAGCAGGAGGAGGGTTCATAATCCGTAATTGGAAAGAGAGATTTATTCAAGCGGCATCTTTTTATCTAGGAGGGGCCTCCGTGTTGGTAGCAGAAGCAAGGACAATGAGAAATGACATCAAAACAGCATTACAAGCAGGCTTCACAGATATTCATATCTAGGGGGATAACAAAATCCTTATCCAAGTGGTTCAGGGACACATCCAAGTACCATGGAAAATCCAAGTTCTGATTTAGGATATTCACACTTTTATCCAGCATTGTAACAAAATTATTTTCACTCACATTTTTAGGCAAGGTAATGGTGCAGCCGACTGGCTAGCAAAATATGGTGTATCAATTCTTTCCACAATGGTGTGGAACGTGGTCCCGCATAGGGACCTTTCTCGCATCCTCTATGAGGATAATTCAGGGAGATCTCTTGAGGATAATTTCTTTTCTTTGGGCTTTACATTCCAAAATAGTGGCCCTTGTGTTCATAAATACCACATGTCACTACTATGAATAGAATACTTTAGTTTCTCAGTTGGTCCAATAAAATATTGGAGTGTTCATTTTTCAACAGGGAGTATAAGGAGTTAAATCTAAATTGGTTTATTTCATACTTGTTCATTTTAAATTAGTTTTGTGAAACTTATCTAATTAAATTCATTTTGAAATTTTAAGGTTGTCTTAAATTTTTCTAGACTTATTCTTCAGCACTTAGTTTAAGCATCAGTGAACAGATACCTATTTGAACTCTTTTAATGTTATTGAATTTTACAAAGTACTTTCTTTAGAACACGTTTTAATGATTCTCTTTCCCTCATTCTCAATCAAACGACACACAAGATTCTTGATACTTGATGACAATATAACATCATTAGATAACAAACTGAATATCTTATTGATGACATCTCAAGGGACTATTATCTTCTGTTAAATTTTTATTTTAATTATTTTATAACTTTTTTTCATATTATATATCTTTTATATTAGACAGGTTTGCTTAATTTAAATTATTCTTACTATTATAGTACTTAATAATTTTTTGCCCACAATATTTATAGTTGAATGTGCTTACATGAGAAAGACAAGATTACTTTCAAGTGTTAACTATTAAGATGAATGCTTCAACTTTCAAACCCCACAACCCAAAAAAGGGAGGGGGGGAGGGGGGAAGCATAGAACATAAGAAAGAATTTGTAGGGGCCCAGGCCCGAAATTCGCAACCCAGGGAAAATTTGGAGCCAAAAATACGGAAAAGTTTCTTCAAAACGCCGTCGTTTCGAAGCAGAAGATCAGAATTCATAAGAACGCGAAAACAGTGAATAAAAATGGAATTCAAATCCTTGTTCATGTTTTTCATTCTTTCATTCAATCATTCAATTCAATTCGATGCCGATTCTCACCAAAAAAAGTCTGATTTCTCTCTCTTCCGCCATTGAATTTCACTCCATAAACTCCGCTTAAATCGAGCTGGTTCCAGATCGTTAACATCACAACAATGTCGTCATGGGGGTTAGCGTGGAAGCGCACGTCGGAGGTTTTCCATTTGGCCTTCCACTACGGCGGCGACGCGGCGGAAGACAAAGACTGCGGCGATGAGCGGCATCCGGTGACGGATGACCCGATTCATCATGGTCGAGTCGGGTCGAGGAAGGTAGAGATGGAGTGGACAGCGGGGGACGATGAGGATCAGGTGGCGCTGCGGCTGCAGTCGAAGCTGATGGCGGAAATGCCGCCACCGGAAGACACGGTGGTGGTGGATCTCACGGCGGCGGAGGAGGAGGAAGAAGGGGGAGTGAGGTTGAATATGAGGATTGTGAGAAGGAGAGAGCCGCTGCGAGCTATAACATTGAGAAAAGCCGCCGGGTCGAGTCAGCAGAGTGATGGTATGGGGGTTCTGACCCGGATGCTCAGGGCTAAGACGGTGTCGTCTCCGACAAGTGGTGGTGGGGAAGGTGCCGGTGGCGGGGACGGCGGCGGGTTCAGCTTTGAAGAGCAGTGGGAGAGTGTCACTGCTCTTTGCCTCTGTGGCTTGGGCATCTCTGTGAGTTTATTCCCTTATTTCGTCCCATAGTTACACTTTTATGCTTAAATATGATAATCATTAGTCTGTACTTTTACTTTTTGTTTGTTTGCTGCTATTGTTATCTTATTCTTTCGTTAGTCTTCGTCCACAAGGGTTGAACTAAAAAGAAGTCATTTTGGTAAATCTTTTGTTTGGGTCTCTTCAAATCAGTCTATCTTCTTAAAAGAATAGGATTAATTTTATATGGATCTCTGCAAGCTTTGCTAAGGTGCAATCCCACAGAGTGGCGGCAACTTTAGATTTGGATTACTATTAGTTAAGTCATAGAAGCACGTATGCATTTGGAATTGCGGTCCTAAATAGAAAATAAGCATTGTTGCATAGGGATTCATGTATGTGGAGTCTTTAGGCCTTGTATAATATGGTTGGACTTGAGTTATATCAAGGTATTTGTTACCTTGCAATAACATGCTAATTTGGGTTCAACTTTCATTTGTTCTTACGTGCAGTTGCTTTTTCCAAAAGCATGCTCGACACTTGCGGTGTTTAGAATTTGCGCGGAGAAGCATTTTCTTCTTCAAAAGCATACTTTTCCGAAAAGCATACTGTAAGCGAAAGTAGTAGCAAGTCCAAATGACTTCTAGAAGTCATAGCCACTCAAAAACATTTAGGCTAACATGATAAAAATTTTCTCTGCCTTACGAAAAACACAAAAACAAAAATCAGAGCCAGTATGGAAAATATCATATTGCTAAGGATCAAGTGGACATAGGTTGTTCTTACCTTGTGTAACTCGGAAAATGAACACTCATGGATGGAGGGTCCTTGGCGACTACATACTCAGAACTCTTTGAAAACTGTGTGATCATCATTCTAAGCTAAGCAAATTGAAGGCAAAATTAGGCTCAATTTGCATGATAAGCAGTGATTCACTTTCCCACCTAAGCAAAATGGAGAGGCATTCCTAATGAGTGAAGGAGGTCAGCGGTTCCATGGGGAGAAGATCCTTGAGCGATTGATCTTAGTCCCTTGTCCTGTATGGTTTCTGTGAACTGAAGATAAAACTGTGAGCCTTCATGAGGCGGGACCATGTGGCTGATCAGACATACATAGGCAAACTTGAATATGAAGTCATGAACCTTTACCTTCGCACCAAAGATGTTGAAGGACCAAAGGGGTTGGCTGGAAACTAATACCTTTGTTTGATGAGCAACCGGAATTCCGACACAAAAAGGGTTACACTAGATATGTGGAGGTATGATAGATATAAAACTGGAACTCATAAGCGATGAACTGCGGTTGTTTTATATGGAAGTATAAACCTGCAATCTCATGGATAATGAAAATTACATTCTACTAAATGTAAGCTGCTTGTATGGTGGACCATTTCTGTGTGATGATGGAATCCAAGGAAGATTTTCTCCTTCAAAAGCTATAGTGTTCTCACATACATGTATGTGGAAGAGATGCTGCTAAACTGCTGCAAGGTTTTTCTACTCATTTCCATGTGTCTGAACAGTCTATCAAATTTTTGGTGATGCAGCGAGAGATCTTATAGCCAATTAACTTTATAAAATGTTCATATGCTCAAGCATTGTCGTTAACCTTCTCTTTAAATATATCAGACCAGATGGGTAAGCTGGCAGAAACGGAGTATTGATCAAGAGTCAAACTCTTAACAGAGTGCAAAGAACCTTTTTGCTCCCTGAAAGCTCAGAAGTAATGCAAGTACATACTGTACATGGAGTCATTGTTGGTACAGAATAGGAAATTCATAATAGGATTATTCATAAAAGGCTCTTATATTAGTGTTATTGATAGCATATTTGCTGGAGAACCAGAGTTGTAGCATTCAAACAACCTCTACAGTAGTTCGTTCCAGATGTGCAACAGTATTACCATGGTGCAGGCCAATTCTGGAAATAGACAATGTCTTCTGAATCTGGCCAATTCCTAATGTTATAGTACCAGTAGCTGTCAGCTTGTCTAAATTGCTGCAAGCATGATGTTTAAGTTTTGTTCATAAAAATTTGATGACGGATCTGATGAATGATGCAATTTTAAGATAACAATTTGATCCAATACCTTTACGCTTTTCTTATAATATGCCTGCAAATTGTATTATGGTCGTGGTGCAGAATGCACATTGTACACCTTACTGCAAGTTCACAGGGCAGCTTGCTTATGTATTATTTATTTTTTTAGAAAAAAAAACCCTTACTTCATTGATTGAGTTTTCACTTTTTCTTTTCTGTGTCTCTTTTTTCTTTTAGTTGTATTCTTTTCATCATTATTTCATGGGTGCATTTATTGTGTTCTTTTTAGGCTTTATCTTCTATGATGTATTACTTAACAATGCTAACTTCATGGTATATTCCTTTTCGCCCCTCTAGGTTCACATACAATTTTGATTTTCTCATACTGTAGTGTTTCTGTTCTGTTTGAGGCATCATGTTGAAGTCTATCAAATATAGAGTTTTTAGATTTTGAGTGTGGTGCTTTCTTTGGTCTTGAAGTCATCTAAGAAGCACGGACACTGATATGTGACACGACATTGATATGCGGACACATGACTTTTCAAAATTCAAAGACATGGGATACGACATGTACAGTGAACACGTAGTGGTTAGAAATGTGTATTCTATTACCTATGTGTTTAGTATTTAGTTTATGTTTCTAGTCTTGGAGAGGGTCATGTTTGGATGAGAACAAAAACAAATTGTACAGCATGGACATTCTACAACTATCAATGGCAAAAGCCAATTTCTTCATGATAGCTGTGTGTTTTGCTTGCATTTGAGAGTGTCCAAGAGTGCCAACATGGATATGTGAAGCCAAGGAGAGTGTCTGTCCTTACTAGGAAGTCACAAGTATAAAGAAACTGTTCATATCCTATTTTCTACAAATTCATAAAAATTTTTACATATCATGACATACTTCTTTTGATTTAATTTTTTTTAATTATTTCTCTCTTTATGGTTGCTTACAGAGTTTCTTTAAAGGTTTCTAACTAAGCTTAACTAAAGTAACAGTTACTCACAATTGTAGAAAATAGGCATTAAGCATTATGTGGAAGTTGAATCAATAAAAAGGTTTTTAGACATTGACTATGCTGCTTCTACTTATGAGTATCACAATGTAGCTTTCAAATTGAATGTCCTTGTTTTGAGTAATGGCTCTTTATGCCGTGTAGTTGTATGAGGAACTTTTATGCTGTTTCAGTGATGATCACTTATTTTTTGTGTAATGCACAATGTTGGAAATTCATTTATTTGGTCATTCAAAACATTCATTTCTCGATAGTCTTCCGTAGTTGACCAAGAAGGCTAAAAGAACCGAATAAAACAAGAAGTTCAAAACAAGAAAAAGAAGAAATAAAAAGAGTAAAAAGCTAGGTGCTTTGCTGTCCTGTGGATTTGATTTGTGTTTGGGTCCATAATACGTATAACATCTCCACAATGCTGTCATTGCAGGTATTATTTGACTTTATTTTCCAAGCTGTGTTTCCGCATGTCTTATTGATTACCCATCAATTGAAAGTTCTTCCGTCCCTCCCCCCTCCTCCTTGTTTTCCATGTTATGCAACAAAAAGCCAGTGACTCTTGGAAGTTAATGTCCTAAATTGAGTCTGTGGACCTAATCAGGTTGAGATGCTATCCACTTTAGTATTTCTCACTGACATATTCAGAAGGTTAAAGGCAAAGAACTGAATAGCTGTTTGCTTATGCAATGGCTGATGCATACACATGGCTAGGGGGCTCCATTTGCTGCGAATTGGATTTGTTTGAGTCCAAACATGGAAAACATGTGGTGTCAAATGGGGTCTGGGGAGTAAGATAGATGATTGAGAGAAAAGGGGGGGGGGGGGTTGTAATCCGTAGTTGCCTCTTCTCACTAAATAAGAATGTATTTTTCTGTATTTTTCTGGAAGTCAGTGCTCGAATATCTCCAATTATCCTTCTTGTGAGGCATCTTAGAACCCAAAGTGTTAATGTTGCGTGATTAGACTGCATCAATTTTTGGCTGTCATGCATTTGTGTGTCCCCGCTTTTATGCTGATCGTAGACAATATTAACAGCAGTCAATTCATTTGCCATGCATACTGCAGGTATTACCTGTGGAAGTGGCACAACTGCCATTGGTCGAGAAGCTGTATTTGAACAACAACAGGCTAACAGTTTTGCCTTCTGAACTTGGTCAGCTAAAAAACTTGAAAGTTCTAAGGGTCGATAATAACATGTTGGCTTCAGTGCCAGGTATTGGTATCTAAGCGCTATTTTAGTTCTAGACCTTCAGTCTCAGGCATAACAATAATCTGACCTAAAAGGTCATACAGGAAAACTTGGTAATTTAAATGTGCTACTGCTTATCCATTATCCTGATTTTATGAACTTTGTAAGCAGTGGAACTAAGACAGTGCATTGGACTGGTGGAGCTTTCACTTGAACACAACAAGCTCATCCGCCCCCTACTAGATTTCAGGTCGTTTCAATGGTTGTCTACATCTGCTAGTTGTGGAACATTTAAGCTACTTCCATGATCTTGACATAAGATCATGTAGCTAGAAATTATCACAATGGATCTGATGTTGCTATTCAGTTTTATTGCAGGGCTATGGCAGAGTTGCGTGTTCTAAGGTTGTTTGGTAATCCACTTGAGTTTCTTCCTGAGATCTTGCCACTACAAAAACTTCGGCATTTATCTCTTGCTAATATCAGAATAGTCGCCGATGAAAATTTGAGATCAGTGAATGTGCAAATAGAGGTACAGAAGAATTCTGGTATTTCAATTTCTGCTTAACTGCATTTGAAAATCCATGTATGACACAATGAGTACGATTTTCTCTTTCATTGTGACTGTAATGATTACAGACGGAAACTGCTTCCTATTTTGGTGCATCTAAACATAAGCTGAGTCCGTTTTTCTCCCTTATATTTCGTTTTTCTTCTTGTCATCATCCCTTACTGGCATCTGCTCTGGCAAAAATCATGCAAGACCGGGATAATCGTGTTTTTGTTGGCAAAGATGAAAATGCAGTTCGGCAGCTTATCAGTATGATTAGCAGTGACAACCGTCATGTGGTATGCAGCACTCAATGGCTATATTTTCTTTTCCCGAATTCGCTGGTACACTGTCTAAATCTTGTTTTATTCTGGTAGGTAGAACAAGCATGTTCTGCTCTTTCCTCTCTTGCAGCAGATGTAACTGTTGCAATGCTATTAATGAAATGTGACATCATGAAACCACTAGAATCAGTTCTGAGATCGGCTGTGGAACATGAACTAACTTTTGTGCTACAAATTGTCGAACATCTTGCTTTTGCATCTGATGCTGTAGCTCAGAAGATGTTATCGAAGGATGTGTTAAGATCATTGAAAATGTTGTGCGCTCATAAGAATCCAGAGGTAGTTTGCTGGAGTATGCTTTTCTTAATTGGTCACCCTGAATGCAGTTTCGAGGAAGTTAACATTGCACCTTTCTTAGGTCCAAAGGTTAGCTTTATTAGCTGTTGGAAATTTGGGTTTCTGTTTGGAGAATCGACAAAAGCTGGTTACCTCAGAAAGTCTGCGAGAACTTCTCATGCGCTTCACATCTACTGCTGAGCCGCGGGTGAATAAAGCTGCTGCTCGAGCTCTGGCAATTCTTGGTTTGGTCACCTGGAACACACTTTTTTTTTCCCCGTCTTTTGTTTTATTTGGAGACACTTCAATATAGTAGTTCTTCCGTCTTTTCCATTTAGGAGAGAATGAGATCCTACGGCGTGCCGTTAGAGGGAGACCAGTTGCCAGGCAAGGTCTTCGGATACTCTCAATGGATGGGGGTGGAATGAAGGGCTTGGCGACCGTGAAAATGCTGAAAGAAATAGAGAAAGGAACAGGGAAACAAATACATGAGATGTTTGACCTTATATGTGGTACATCAACGGGGGGCATGCTGGCTGTGGCTCTTGGGATAAAGTTGTTGACTCTAGATAAGTGTGAGGAAATATACAAGAATCTTGGTGAGTGTATGAACCCCTAACAGAAGCTACATGCTGCCATACTGTCTTCATTTTTTGTTTGTCCACTCTTTAGACAGCTGAAAAAAGTCACTTCTAGAGAAATTTTTTTCTCCAACTTGGATAATTTATTTGAGCTGTATTTCTTTTCAATGGAGTGATAGGTGGTCCATGGTTGTTAATCTAGGGTCCAATGGAACTAGCCTTTTTGCAATTTAGAGGGAAAGGAGTAAGGCTGATATGTTTTACAATCCCCCCCCCCCCCAAAAAAAAAACACTCAGCCTAGGTATGGGACTCTCGGGATGTGAATATGGATTTGGACTTGGAGTGTTGGTATTTGAATTCTGATGTTGCCTGGTGTATTTATCAGGTAAAATTGTGTTCGCGGAGCCTGTTCCGAAAGACAGTGAGGCAGCAACTTGGAGGGAGAAGTTGGATCAACTGTACAAAAGTTCATCTCAGAGGTTCAGAGTTGCTGTACATGGTGCAAAGGTATGTCTTGTTTTCTCTTGTGCCTTCCTAGTTGGTCTTCTTATATAATTTAAACTTGATCCTTGGAGACAAGACCCAATCACATGTTGCTTGCAGCACAGTGCAGATCAGTTTGAGAGGTTGTTGAAAGAGATGTGTGCTGATGAAGATGGAAACCTTTTGATAGACTCTGCTGTGAAAAGAATTCCTAAAGTTTTTGTGGTGTCAACTCTTGTCACTGTGGCTCCTGCCCAACCTTTTGTCTTTCGCAATTACCAGGTCACAAATTAAGATTTTGTTCATCCCGCTCTTTTAGTATTCATGATGATTGATGGGAGTAGTTCACAAAGTTGTCTGTCTTTGTATTTTCCTCTGATTGGGATTCTTGTTATCAATAATTTTTTACCTTCCAAATAATGAATTTCAGTATCCTGCTGGGACTCCAGAAATGCATCTGTCACCTGGGGAAGGTTCTGCAATCAGCCTGTCTGGGGGAGCTAACACAACTGCGCAAGTAGGTTACAAACGTAGTGCTTTTATTGGAAGTTGTAAACACCAGGTGTGGCAAGCTATACGAGCATCATCTGCAGCTCCATATTATCTTGATGATTTTTCGGATGGTACATCAGATTGTCTTCTATTTATTTTTTATTTCCTATTCTCATCTTTCTCCTCTGATGCCAAATCAATGTGCATTTCACTATGTAGATGTCAACCGTTGGCAAGATGGTGCTATTGTGGCTAATAACCCTACCATTTTTGCCATAAGAGAAGCTCAACTTTTGTGGCCTGACACAAAACTTGATTCTCTGGTTTCCATTGGATGTGGCTCTGTTCCAACGAAGGTTATTGATTTTGTGCTTGTTCTTCCTTGTAAAGACATAGCCGCAAATGTCTGTGTCATGAGACTATCGGGCTTCACATAAAGACAAATGTATAAGAATAAGTGGAAGAGCAATCAACAAGAGAATCATAATAATGTTTTGTGCTTTTATAGGTTCGGAAGGGTGGATGGGCTTTTTGGGACACTGTTCCAGTGTTAATTGAGAGTGCCTGTTCGGTAGAACGCGTAGAGGAAGCTTTGAGTACTTTGTTACCCATGCTTCCCGATATACACTATTTCCGGTTCAATCCTGGTTTGAATTCTGACTATCTAGCTTTTCTTCTCTTCTGATTCCACAATTATCATTTCCTTATTTTTGGGCTGTATTTTATGCAAAAACTTCCTCTTTGTTTGAGCAGCTGAATTTATATGAGTATCTCATGGGTATTTTTACTTTGGGTAGTGGAAGAAATGAGTCATTATTTGCCCCCTCTTTCTCACAGTTGATGACCGTTGTGACATGGACCTGGACGAAACTGATCCAGCGGGTTGGTTGAGGCTTGAGACTGCCACAGAGGAGTACATCCAAACTAACTCTGAGGCTTTCAAAAGGCTTTGTGAGAGGCTAGTAATGCCATTCCAACAGGATGAGAGATGGTTGGACCCTGTAAAATGTCAACATCGGCCTAAGCCAAAACTTGATCTCAGCTTCCAAGCATGTATGCTCCTATTCTTTCAGTGATGTTGAATGTTTCCTCTTGGGCTTCCATTCTAAAAGTTTTATTGCTCTACAGCGGTATTTCCCACCCTATTCTGTTGTTTTTGTAATGCCAGATGACAATAACCCTTCCTTGGGGTGGAGGCGTAATGTACTTCTCGTGGAAGCTGCCAACAATCCGGACTCTGGAAGAGTTACACATCATGCAAGGTCACTTGAAGCATTTTGTTCCCGCAGTAGAATAAGACTGTCTACTGCAACTGGAGTTGCGAACTCTCCAACAAATAGCGCGTCTAGTTTCTCTTTTACCTCACCATTGACTTCACCCATGTTTACTGGAAGCTTCCCCTCGAGCCCCCTACTTTACAGTCCTGATATTGGTCAGAGAATTGGTCGAATTGACTTGGTTCCTCCTCTTAGTTTGGATGGCTGTCAGCCTGGAAGACCAGCAACTTCGCCAAAGTCTCCTAAAGGACCTGGACAGTTCTCTCTCCCTGTGCAATCTTTGTTTCATAGATTGCAAAATTCACCACAAGTGGGTATTGTACATTTAGCACTTCAAAGCGACACGACTGGTGCTATTTTAAGGTCCATGTCCTTCCTCTGCTTCAGCACTGTGTCTCCTGCTCTTTACACTAACAAACTCCTATCTTGCCGGGTGCATGGATGAGTTATCTTGTTATATATTTACTTTGCTGTTTCTGACCGAAGCCTGAGACGTGTGGTTAAACATGTGTGCAGTTGGCAGAACGACGTGTTTGTGGTTGCTGAACCTGGGCAGCTTGCTGATAAGTTTCTTCGCAGTGTTCGATTCAGCTTGTTGTCAACTATTCGGAATAGAAAGGAGACGTCAAAATTTAACAATATTTCGAACATTGGTGATTTGGTGGCATGTAGGCCCTTTTTCCAGATTGGTTGCATTGTGCATCGGTACATTGGACGCCAAACTCAGGTATGCTTTTAAGCTTTTCCTTTTGCAGATATCTCATTTTGTCTCACTATGAACTCATTCTGCCAAGGTTGTTGACTATGAAGGTCATGGAAGATGACAGTGAAATTGGTGCGTATATGTTTAGACGAACTGTTCCATCCATGCATCTGACAGCTGATGATGTTCGCTGGATGGTATGTAATTTTATCCTCTTACAAATTTTAGTTTGACTTTTCATGAAAAGTCTCATATTCCACCCAGGCAACCTTACTGTTGTGGATGAGTTTAGAATAAACTTTCTTTGTCAGTCTGCGAAAGATTCATGCTTTTTTATGTGCATCTGTAGAATCCTAACTGTGTTCACATTCTCTCTGCTGGAGAAGGTGCTGTTGGTCCAACAGAAAGATGATGTTGCTGAACTAGAAAACGGATGTCTTGTCTAAAGCAATTGAGCTTTTAAGGTTCCAATATAGGATAACTCTTATTCTTGAATGCTTTCTGGATTCTATCTTTTGCATACTTTCTTAGATTTGCTCCTTTGCAAGGCTCTCTAGAATGGAAAATATGATCTAAAGATAATGATTTCACAGAAGCTATAAATGCTACTTTGCCACTTTTGTTGAGAGAAATATAGCCTAAGAGCATTATTAAGTCTAATAGACTAATATGGAGCAGAAAGGAACAAGTATCAAGGTGAACATTCGATCTGAGCGGGTTTGTGTGAGTTTCTTGCAGGCGGTCACTGAGAGGAATCTGGTAGATGGAGCAGTGGGGGACGAGCAGTTCTCTTAATGTCGCATATCTCATTAGTAATGATTGTTCACTAGCAGTCTGGGACAGCCTATGATAAGGGCGTCATTCTCTTTTTTTCTTTTTTCCTTTTTTCCTCCTCTAACATTTGATTCCTATGACGTCTGGCTAAATGAATCCAACATATGACATATTTGGATGTTATTCACACAATGTGGATCCAAATCCAAATTCAAATCTAATACCTCAAAAATGCCGCCATCAGGCGGAGTGTTGAGGGGTTTTGATGTAGCAGTTTTACCTTTGAATTACAAAATTATAGAGAGGCTGGTTCCAATTAACCATAAATTTAAAAACCAGAGACTACGTACTGCTATATAGAAACAGAACAGAGGAAATTTGAAAAGGCATGTTACTTTAGTCCATACAATCCAAGCTTTAAAAAATGGTTCAAATTTGCCTTTTTTAGCTATCCAGATTTTGGACAAATCCACACACAATCTGGATGAATTATGATCTTATGTGGCATTTGCAATGCAGATAACTATGAATTAATCATAGTAAGTCCGGACATAAATCCAAGAAAGTGTGGATTTTAGACAATTTCAGCTGAAGAAAGGGAAACACTTCAGATTCATATTTATTTTTCCCTTTGCCTCTAACTGAAATAGAGATTTTAGTACTACTTTAGCTTCACTGAATTTCTTGACTAGAAAGTCCTTTCAATTGGTGGCCATTATGCATCAATGTGTGGTACCATGTTTTGCTTCAGGTGGGAGCGTGGAGGGACAGAATTGTTATTTGCACCGGAAGATACGGGCTTGTAAAGCCTCTGATCAAGGCCTTCCTCGATTCTGGAGCCAAAGCTGTGATATGCCCATCATCTGAACCTCCACAATTGCAATCAACAGCATTCCATGGATCCTGTGATTTCGATGTGCTGGAGAATGGCAAGTTTGAGCTTTTTGGAGAAGAAGAAGCAGAGGAGGAAGAGGAGGAAGAAGCTAGTCCTATGAGTGACTGGGAAGATATCGACTTTGAGAAAAGTACAGAGACACCCACGGGTTTCTGGGACTTTGAGGAGGAAGAATTGTCACACTTTGTTTGTCATCTGTATGAGTCATTGTTCAGAGAAGGAGCAAAGGTAAAAGATGCATTGCAAAGCGCTCTTTCGTCGCGTAGGAAGCTGAGATACTCATGTCATCTTCCTAATATGCCATAGTTAAGTTGGAACTCCCAGATTCTTTTTTGTATAGTTTGAGGGATAAATAAGCAATAAGAGAAATATAGAGACATATGACAACACTCAATATGATCAGACTATAACCGATTGCCCAATTTTGTAGGTGTATCTTGCCTTTTATATCAAATTTTGCAAGTCTATGTAAATCCTTAAGTATTACACAAAATTATAGAAATATGTATTTTTTATCGATTCCATAGATATTCTATTTTGTTCCTCTTGTGGCGTTTTGTACTTCTTGTGGAATTTTGTGTGAACACGCTTAAGTAGGTTTATTTATTTTTTAATTTTTGGAGTTTTTTTTCCGGGCCGGGGGGGGGGGTATGTGAAGGAAAGTGCAAATGCTCATGCATGCGACATTTGAGGCTTAGGAGTTAGGAATGCTATATGCATAATACAGGTACCCATAGGCTATGGTAGTGCAGATTGCAGCATACCATGATTATCAAGATATATCATTACATTCAAAATAAACTCATCTTGTCAACTGTCAAGTATTATTTAAAAAGATTGATGCCATAACTATTTTAGAGCTTTGAAGATCTCATATCTCAAAATTTTCAAATTGCACATGTTAGTTGAATAGTCTATTCAAGGGTTATATTTCTAATTTAAACTGTTATTTGAACAATTTTGAACATTCGAAGTTTTGTTGTTTTTTTTTTGATCAAATAAGGAGGATTTTATTAGTTAATATCCAAACAAGAACAACAATCATCTAACGCCAGATCAAAGACACAATCTGACCCATCTTGAAGCCAAACTCGAGAGCTCAAGATATAGGACCTAAGATGTGCTAAAACATGAGCTATTTTGTCCCCATTCCTCTTCACAAAGCTGAAAGCACAGAAATCAAAATTACTAGTAAGCTGCACAATGTCCTCCACTAAAGAGTCCCACATCCGAGTATACGACGCTAGCCGCTGTTTCTTCTTCACCTTCGAAATCAACGAGAGGCAATCTCCTTCAATAACCACTTCTCGCAGACCATGTTGCCGAGCCGTCTGCATAGCAAACATGCATGCTCGAGCTTCTTCCAATTCCGGGCTCAAAAAGTCTGTCCCTTGAGATACCGTCGAAAACAAAATATCCCCTTCACTGTCTCTAGCCACCACTCCCCACCCATGACCCCATTCCCCTAACTTGGCTGAATCAAGGTTGAGTTTACAGATACCAACACCAGAACGCGTCCATCCAGTAACTTCGTGCACCCCTGTATCTTTCTCACTCTCCCTAACTTGTTGATAATCATGCAAAATTTTTAGGGCTCTTCGCCACGCTCCAGTATCAACGGTATACTCATTCTCAAACAAGTATCGATTCCGCACCCCCCAAACACTTAGGGGCGTAGCCAAGGGGGGTCAGTGGGGTCACCCGACCCCCCTCTCAAAAAAAAAAATATATATATGTCAGAAAATTAAAAAAATTTAAAGTGAAGTATATGTATTATATTTGTTGAAAATAAATTTGAAATCTGCAATAGCTCAGCGGTCAATGCTTTATTTTGGTGTGCTTGAGGTTGCGGGTTCAAACGTCCTCCTTCCCATATTTTTCCCAACTTTTTTTTGTTGTTTTTGTTTTAAAACTAGTGCCCTTTCTCGTTTGAGGTCGTGAGGCCAGCTCTCTCCTTCGACATTCAATTTTTTGCCACTCCACTGCCCAGACCCAACTCACCCCACCGGCCCACCTGCTACCTAAACCGCGTCGCCGATTCACTGTCCACTGCCCGCTGCCAACGGATTTGCTGTTTGCGCAGCGCAGCAAGACCCTCACATCTCTATCCAAATTTGTGAGTTCTCAAATCTCAATTTGTAGGTTTTATTTCAATTGTAGGTTAAATCTGAATTTGTAGATTAGTTTGATACTTTGATTTTAATTCTCATGTTTGAGGCTTGAAGAAGACATCGTGGGTGGGTTTTGGATTTGCTTTGCTTGATTCTACGGTTTTGCCATTTATTTGAATTGTTGGATGCAATTGTTGGATTTCAATTGTTGGATGTAATTGTAGTGGTTTTGGTAATTTATCTTGTGACTTGTATGCTAATTAATCATTGGTTATAGTTTAGAGGTCTCATAAATGTTTGATTTATATGTTTAATTTTAATTGTAGGCAAAAATGCATAGATATTTCAAAAAGAGATGTAAGGAATACTCGTCGTTACCTTCAAGTTCGAAATTCGAAAACTCGCCATTGAATGAAGAAAGTGGAAACGATGTTACTCAATCACAACCACCACCACCATCACCTTGTGATGTAAATATCAATTCCATTCTGTCATCTCAAAGAAGTCGGATTAATTCCGACCCCCCTCTCCTAATTTCCTGACTTCGCCCCTGCAAACACTCCAGGCCACAGTTTTAAACTCGGCCCATTGCCCATCCTCCAACCTATCCTTTGCGTGGAAAAACATATTCCAAACCGTGTTGAGAGAGCACGTCTCAAGTAAATTCACAAACGGGGTACCTTCCCAGAGCGAGAGAGCTAAAGGACGCTCGAAGAGGGCATGAACATCAGAATCCTCGACCGCACCACAAGCACTACATCTCATTGAGAAGCTTGGAATCCGTCTCGCTGACCTTGCCGCTGTAGGAAGAGCACTAGCACAGCACCGCCATGCAAACAGTTTAATCCTCGGTAGGGCATTTAACCCCCAAATCTCCTTCCATACGCCAGTAAAACCCTCCACGCTGCACCGGGATTCTCCAGCCTTTTTCCGCATTTGGATAAAATGGTAGGCACTCCGAACCGTTAGCTCTTCACACGTAGCGTAATGCCAAGCTACCCGGTCCGAGGGCGAGTGGATGCTCAACGGGATCCTCTCAATAGCCTCCGCATCAATCGGAAGAAAGATTGCATTTACCATGTCCTCTCTCCACCCCCTTTGCTCCAAGTCTATAAGGTCACCAACCTGCACTAGGGAGAACTGTGAATTTTTGTTAATTTTAAATGAAAGAAACGAAATAAGACACTAGATCAAGCAACCATGCTTGAGACCAAAAATTCACAAGTTTGGTCAACCACATGTCTCAAATCTAGAGGTGAAAAGTCGATTAGTTCAACCTTGAACCATCATGCTCAGTCAAATCCCAACTCGGTTCGTTTAGTGTGAATTATAATTCAACCTCACGTGCCTATGAAAAGCATACCATAAACTGCTACAGATTTGCGCCTAATCTATGAACCAAAGAAATTCAATCCACATAACATAAGAATATAAAAAGTTGAGTTACACATACATATACATAAACGTTTGCATGTATATGTATATATACACGCATATAATATATTATCAATAATCTTGTACCAAAAAATTAGCCTTGCTGGAGATAAAAATATTCACAGAGGTAAAATTATTTATGTCTGAATATCTTCATATCTCGTGAAAGCGGGATCAACATGAAAGTTATTTTTACATTTTTTAAATTGTTATTAAAATGTAAAAACACATATTTTATCAAGATACTAAGAATTTTAGAGAACACCTAACATTAATTGAAATAAAAAGTTCAAAAAAATATATAAATAGAGTCAATGAATTAAAATTGCTATACTAAAATATGTAACTATTCCAGCTCAACCCATTTGCATTGCAGTACTTTATGACTCATAAAATTGTGAATGGATAATCTGATGAGTGATGATTAATGAGATAGGTTGATCCGACTCATCTTCTATCTCTATTCTCTAGGCCGTTAGATACTTAGAGCGTGTTCGATAAAATTAATTATTTTAGTAATGGTTAATTATTTTACTAATTGTTAATTGTTACTAGTAATTAGCTATGATTCACTAGTACTAGTGGTTGGCTGTTTAACTAGCGACTTAAATAAACACATTTGATAAATATAACTATTGAAGTGACATATTTATGTAAAATGACTAAAAAGGGAATAAAAATAAAAAAAAATTTAGTAAATAAAAAGAAGAATTTTGTGATTTACAATGCAACTACTAAGCAAATGTTCTTAAAACTACTTTTTTAAGTTTTTGAAAAACAATACATAAATCTCTAACCACTAACTCATCCACTGCTTCATCAAATATTTTCAAGTAGTGGTTCACAATATTTTGACCATTATAAACTACTAACTTTTACTTCAACCTCTATTACCGAATACAACCTTCAATTTCACCTAACAAGGTCAACCCCAGGTTTGGAAGTTGGACTTTCCCCTTGCAAACGACGGTAAAACCTCCGCAAAACCTCTCCCAAATTTTCGTCATTCCGTTTGTTTTTTCCCGGTTCGCAGCCGAACCAGACCGATGTTGTTGAATTGAGATCCCACAACAATGGCGATCTTCAGATCTCTGCAGAGAATAATCAGAAACCCTAAAACTCCCAAATCTCGACCATTCCTCACCTCAGTCTCTCTCTCCTCTTCTTCAACCCCACCTCTCTTCTCTCTCCTTTCTCGCAACCCCTTTCTCTCTCCGCCTTTTTCTCACTACCGCTTTCTCTCTCCTCTCTCTGACCTTGTCGTCTTTCAGGGGCCCCTCTTTCTCTCTTCTACTCCATGGAAGCTTTCCCAGTCTGCTACTCCCCTCCTTGTTCAGAGCGACGTCGTTTTGCTCCCCAGAGTCGACGCGTTGAAGCTGCTTCAGAATGCAAAAGTAGGCTTTCCGATCAAATTAGGGTTTCGGAAGTCAGAGGATGGGAGGAAACAGAGTGATGCCCAGGTCAATGAATTGAGAGATGGAGGTGGGTTTGTGGAGAGTTTCGTGAATTTGCCGAATTTCGTCTCGTTCAGCCGTCTGGTTTCTGGTCCATTTCTTGGTTGGTAAGCTTTCAACTTTTTGATGTCTTCGCCGTATTCATCATCCAGTCAAGCATTATGAGCCCTCCGAGGGTGATTTTGCTCGTTATGGTTGATGGTTGATGGTTGATGGTTGAGATTAGTAAAATCACAGTATGAATATTATTATTTGCAGTGATTTTTAACGCGTGAAACAGAAGACACTTTTATAGCTACACATTGTTATAGCCTTTTGACTTTGTGGATTCTAATTGTGGGAACTCTGTTAACTGTTGTGCACCTTGTATTCATTGTCATATGAAATGTTACTAAATGCTAATTCTCGTATATGATATCTGCTCTGAAGCCTAATTCCGATTGCATCTGCTGCACTTTCTTCTCTTTTTTGAATTCCTACAGTCAGTAGTTTATCTGGTCTTTTCAAAGAGGCAAAAGACATTCGTAACATTGACATATCTAATTTATCCAGGGTGATTGTCAATGAATGGTATTTTCCAGCATTCGTGGGACTGGCAGTTTCAGGTGCCTCTGATTGGGTGAGATTAGAATATCTTTCAGGGTTTTGCTGTCAAATGTTACTTATGAGTGAGATTCTGAATCCTCTGTTGATGTAGTTGGATGGATTCCTCGCCAGGAGGATGGGCATCAATTCTGTTGTTGGCTCCTATCTTGATCCTCTTGCGGATAAGGTAAAGGCCTTACATCACCTACATGCAGCCTTTTATGTCCCTGAGCTTTGTATTAAAATATTTTCATTTCACATGAGACTTTAGACATCTTTGAGGGAATACTTGTCTTGAAAGGTCTGTAATTGTTGATGCTGCAGGTTTTGGTTGGATGTGTTGCTCTAGCAATGGTGGAGAAAAACCTTCTACATCGTAAGTACTCTGTCTGTTTGTCTGTGGTTTAGCCAAGAGAGAAAAGGGTTCTAGCTGCATAGGTTAGCGTATAACGTATGTCGTCTGTCTGTGAGAAAAGCTCCATTGTTCTTCTTCTAACTTAGTACTTCAATAAAACAATTCTGATTCTGAATTTGGCAACAACTTGTGGCGTAATGAGATCCATTGCATAAAAGTTTCCGCTTGTTCAGGCTTCTCAAGTGGAGCAGGTTTATGTGTTTTGACAGTCCAAACCCAAAAAATTCTTGGGGAAAAAATTCATTAGAGAACTAAAGTGGAACATAAGGCTACTAGTATGGATCTCTTTCCTTCAGCTTTTCAACACCTGCCCTCGTCGTAGGAGATGGTAACTTTGGGGCAAATATCAATTGGTCAAAATTAAAATATTCGCTCTTCTTTGTCCTCTTCCTTTCCTTCTTGTGCATCATCTTCCCACAATCACCCCCCCCCTTCAAAAAAAGAAAAAAGAAAAGGCTTCTCTAAGTCCTCTTGCACCTACTTCTCCCCAAACAGTGCTTCCCCTTCGTCTAGCAACCTATCTCCTTGGCCTAAGCTACTTGTTTCACTAACTCTTGCACACTTTCTAGCTCTCTTCTTATTTCACGTGTTCGCCCTACCTTTTACCCACCATTTCAACATTGTATTGATTGCCAATTTGACTCCCATGGGTCATGACTGTTGATGAGCTAAAAATGTACCGACGTAGCTGTAGCTAGCAACCGGCAAGTACGAGTCGTGTCCACGAGGAACTTGGTTTCAACTACCAGAACTAATTAAATTACTCAAGTTAGGCAGTCACAGTTGTGGGTTGGAGACTAAACTAGGAGAAACGATAGCAACTAAAAAGTGTAATAAACAGCAGAATAGAAAACACCTAGGTTGGAATTAACAGCACGATTATGCTAGTGAATCAGTTACTAACCCAATCAAACATTCCCAAGCATGCATCACAAATGGATAGATTGTCAGTTAAGTCCATCTCCTCCCTCTCTCAAAGGTCGAAAATTAATCCTGGAACTATAGTCGCCTATTCTCATGGGATTAAAGGTCGAAGGATTACAAGATTCACAATCTCAAATTCCAATTAGAATCTTAACTATTTTCATGTTAAAACCCTAATCGTCTACTAAGACGTACTAAGTAAAGGTTTCGTCTCTCAACGCTCTCCTAAACCCCAATAAAAAGGATAAATGTTCTTTCGACCATTTCATCGAGCATGTGGCGTGCATAGTAAAATTCATAATCGCAAAACAAAGGGGGAGCAGTGATTGGGCCAGTACAAGATTCAATTACACATATTCGGCGTCAATCCCAACCTAAGTTGAAGGATTTAGCCTACAATCATGTTTCTAACAACAACCATGACATTCAATTCCATAACCATTGCAAACCTCAAAATAATCAAGAACAAGAGCAGAGAATTGATAATCAAGAACAAGAAGAGGATTCAGAGAAAAGAACCTGCAATTAATTGAATGAATTCAAGGAAGAACAAGTTTCAATTCAATAGCGTAATCAAAAATTTCAAAATAGAACTCTCTAATAAAAACCTAAAACTCGCCTCTAAACGTATGTAGAAAGAGAAAACTGAATCAAAACTGAATGTCCTTCAAAATAGCCCCAAAGGAAATTTAAGTCGCGACGCGGAAACGGGGGTGGCACGGTCATGTTCTGAGGCACGGTGTGACCGTGCCAAAACTCTGCCCGAAGCACCCCAGGACCGCACAAGTGGCACGACCAGGCCGTGCCACTTGGCTGCCCGGCCAAGTGTGCTGGTCCGGGTGGGTTGGCCGTGCTACGCAGGTCCGGTTCTATGGGACTTCCGTGCAACGCTTCTCCGCAGCTTTTCTCGCCTTCTTGGCACTCCTTTCTGCTAAATGTTATTCATCTTTCCGTTTCTTCAATAAAGTTCCTGAAAATGTCGAAAGATGTTATATGAGTTAAAAGTGCGCTAAAGGAAGTTGATTTGACTCTTCCTAAGCACGATCGAACGTGAAAACGAGGAAGAAAATAAGTCAAATAGGGGCTAAAAATAGGACTAAATAGAAGTTCATCAACTGTGCAGCTTGCCTATGTTTCAGTCGCCACCAGGTGTCACCTTGTTAGCTAATTAAGCATGAACAGTTGGAAACAGTAGAAAAGAAGAGGAGATAAAATAAGAGGTAAAGGATTGGCTCTAAAGAATAGGCAATATTAAGTAATGGAATGTTACAGAGAAAACTGACAGGGCCTAGTTTCAAACAGGTGCAAAAGCACATAAACATGACTAAAAGGAATTTTGTACCTTTACCCAAGATCACCGCAAGATCCCATCCATTATATCCCAACAAGCCCGAATGGGCCAAACGTTGCCTGCCGACTTTCCGTCAGGCCTTCTTGGGTTTTCCTCATCCTCTTTCAGCCCCCAGTAATCTGATTTTATCATATTCATATCTTCTTGTTAGTGCATATTATTACTGTTTCCTGATGACATGAAAAAAATTTTCAATTATGTAGTAGACCAGTATTTTTTATAATATTTAAGGATAGCGCCTAAAGCACTTATTCTCATGTGAAGCTGGACTTGTGGGTATCGTTGTACTACGAGATGTTATGCTTGTTGGTGGTGCTGTATACAAAAGAGCTAGTAGCTTGCACTGGCAGGTGAGTCTTCTCACTTGAAAATGGTTGATTTCTTGATTACCGATGCTGATCTCAAACTGGAGAAGTTCTTTCAGTGGAAAAGCTGGTATGATTTCTTCAATCTTGATGGAACTCGTCCTGAGAAGGTTGAACCCTTATTTATCAGCAAGGTATGTATTTTGCTTATATGGCATACACCTCAGTATTGGATAATCGTAACTTGTAAAACCTATGGAGTACTTACTGGTTTTGGTTGTTGTATCACCTCTGAATTGAGAACCTCAGCTTCGATAGAGTTAAGATGCAATATCCTGGGTCTTCCCCGTGCAATTGGTTAAGGCTGACTCTTTGTAACTGGTTGTGTAGATTGTCTTCCCCCCTCCCCCTGTCCCAGAAAATGAAGAAAAAAGAAAAAGTTCTGTGGGTTGTCTAAAGATGTGTCTAAAGGAAGATAAATAGATGAAATGAAGTAATTAAAGAGAACCATTTTTGTAGAGGTGTACTCTAATATATTTAGAAAATCACATCTAGACCATTCTGTATTTATTTAATTTTTTTCTTGGCTTAAAATTATCACATCAGGGTATTTTTACGATGCACTGATGAAGGGTTAATACAGGTAAATACTGTTTTCCAACTCATTTTGGTCGCTGCTGCCCTCCTGCAACCCGAATTTGGGAGCCCTGAAACTCAGCCATACATCACATTCCTGAGGTGATTGCTAAATATGTAGTCATTAGTTCATCTGTTTGATACTACATGCAGAACATGCGTCCTATGATTGCTTGATGTGGGTAGATGTTCAATTGTTGGGTTCAAGCCACCACCTAAAACTATTGCGTGCTTTTTGTTCTAAAATGTTCATGCCCATATGAGAACATTGGACGCTAAACATGGGTATTGGACCAGGGATGAATGACGAATCAAAATAGAGATAGGGTGGCAAGACTGCAAAGTATAGCTAAATGGCAATGCGGCCGACTTCTGATCTGATTAGATCTGATGTTAAATTTCTACTAGGCTCTAATATGTAGGGGGATAGAGAGTGAGCTTTCATAAAGATGTTTGAAATATGGTCCGACATTTTCTTGGAACTGATTTGGAAATTACAAGATGAAATTAACGAAGTCGATATAATTGTGATTTGGTGCAGTTGGCTGGTGGCGTCTACAACTGTGGGTTCCACTGCAGCATATGGAGTGCACCATCTGAGAAACAGATCCATCTCTAGTGCAAGGAGTCACTAAGAAATCTCAATCTCATCACATGGGAAGCATACTCTTACGTGTAAATCTACTTTCTGCTCCGAACATTCAATGACAGAAACTCTGAAATGGCAGTCGAGTCACTATTTTGACTGACTGGCCAGTATTTGTGGCTAAACTCAGTGTTGGGTGTTCGTTATGAAGAAGTGTAGCAGTTCAGTGGCGGATCATTCGGTCCTTCTTGACAGTGAAGATAAGGATCATGACTTCATAGTTAGAACTTAGAACAGAGGCAGATGAACATTGTTTTTCTTTTTATCTTTGTCATTGTTTTTTGTCTTTCTGTAAATTATAACGTGTAAGAAGTGTACAGGATCCTCCTTTTCCCAAATGAGATGTAACATTGCTGGAAGGGAAAGTTCGGTATAACACAAAACTTTGAAGAACCCGGTCTCTGGGACTGGTGCAACTTAAATCCGAGTTGATTGAATAACGAGATTGCATGAGTTGAACTGTTGGAGGATCAGCTATGCTTTTCTTTTTCTTCTTTTTTTTTCTGTCAAAATTTCTGTTACTTCATATTGAAATGTCGTGTCTTCAGATGCCTAGTAGGGGTTAGGAAGTGGTGATATTATCACACCATAAATTTACATATACACCTCATTATAATCTCGATTATTCTTTATTTATGTGAACAAATGATCTGTAGATATTAAAAAAGAGTGTGCTAATATCCCTACCTTGACCATTTGTTTTAAGAAACAATTACACGGTTACCATGCTCTTAATGAATGTTTTATTTATATGATCTTAAAATAGTGTGCTAGCTTAATGTACTCCGACAATTTGTTTCAGCAAACAAATATTTCGCAAAAAGAAAATAAATTTCCAGAAACTGGAGCTGAAGGACGAATACAGTGGAGTTTGAGAGCAATTATTGGCTTATTGCCATGAAATAATTACAATAGTGTAACAAACAACTCCTCTCAATGTAGATCTCGCTTTCGTGGGGTTTAAAGCGATCCAAATATAGATAGACTTAAACCCACGTAAATAATCACAGCCGTGTAGTGCCAAAAATGATGATGATGATGATGATAATTTTCTCACCAGAAAAGCAAAATAAAAAAAGCCACAAAGCTTTTGTTGAACTTGTCATAATACCCTTCTTTTCGCTTTTGTATTTCACTTACACGGTTACACCCTCCCTGAATCTCTCTCTCTCTCTCTCTCTAGGAAGCTGTCCAATGTAAACATTGCCGTTTGCCACGGAGGAAATCCTCCTCCGTTCTTGATCAAGTGATACTGTGAAGGACTGGGAGAGAATCTACAGAAATCTAATAAGAGAAAGAAGATTAGCCCCAAAAAGATTGGGGAGAAAAACAGAGAAAAGCAAAAAGGAAAAAGGAAAAAAAAAAGATAAAATAAATAGATCCGGCTTTAAACCGAGGTTTGAACCCGACGTGAATCGAACACGCAACCTTCTGATCTGGAGTCAGACGCGCTACCATTGCGCCACGGATCCTAGTTTGTGTTAGCTCTGTAAGAAAATAAATATCACCAATATAAATAAAGTTCATATGTACGCACTCCATTTCCCATGCACCAACATTAAAACTCGTACTGTTCCAAATTATGTGTGTGTCTCGAAAGGATAATTTCTCTTAACCATTTTTAATTTTAATCTAAAAATTTTATTTGTCAAACAAACAAAATGATTGTGTCATCCCAACAAGTATGCACACTAATCAACATTCTCTTAATTTGACCGATATGAAATATACACAGTAGTATTTGATATTCCCCAAACTTTAAATGAAACAAAATTAGTGTGCCCCCTTCTTATTTTTATTACAAAAAAGTCATCGTTTGGACTGATCTCACTATTCTGAATAACCAAGCCATGTCTTAGAAAACACAAGGGTATGAATGAGCATCACATCAGATGTACTATATATTTCTATCATATACCGGTTCCAACTTCTCTATCTTGATTGCCATCACTTGCTAATCAGGTTTTGTCTGGCTAAACCTTACACCAAATCATCCTTCTGGAAAAAAAAACCTTAGGCAACATTTTCACAAGCAACCAGTGACAAATCTCCAATAAGGCTCGTTTGTTGTGAAAATAAATGAACAAGCACAGTTTCATCAAGCTCGCTTACCTAACGACTTGAACATGAACACTCGGGCTCTCAAACACAGTAATCATGAATCATCCTACCCGTAGGTCAGCATTGTTTTTTGATTATCTAAATCAAATAGGCTTCATGAGACTGTTATACATTTGAATTGGTTGCTTTTCATCATCATTGATGGAGAGACACTACAGAACCAGTTAGAAAGCCACCACACAAAACATAAAAAGGGCATCATAGGCAAAATTATAGCATCAACCGTTGTCCTCAGATCTTGATGCAGCAGCAATGGCAACGGAAATCAGACGTGGGAGTTTACTTGTCACTGAGTAGTAGCAGCACTTGTGGTGGAGGTAGAGGGTTCAGAGGACGTGATGATGGTCTGAAGCTCGGTGGTGACTTCTTCCATAGTGGGCCTACTGTTTTTTGATATGCAATTGAGTGCAATCCCCATACATGCCTGCAGTTGTTGCTGGAGGTCTTCATTGATCAGCACCCTGTTCTCATTTATTGCACGGTCAAGAGACTCGGTGAAGTGCTCAGGTGTGCACCGGTTTATTGCCTTTGAGAACTCTTTGTCTGCTGCTCGTAGTCCTGTCAAGAGCACAATAAGGAACACACCAAAGGAATACACATCTATGCTCTCTGTCACCAGCTGTGTCTCAAAATATAGAGGGTCAAGATAACCCAGAGTCCCTATAACTTCATCTTCCACATGTGTCCCGCCCTTAGGGATAGAAACAGAAGTACTGAAATTGGCCAGTTTGGCAGCATTGTCTTGATCCAAGTACACATTCATAGGTTTCAAGTTCCCATGGATAATGGGCCTGGGAAAAGCAGAGTGGAGAAAAGCAACTACACGAGATACATCCCATGCAATCCTCAGTCTGTCCTTCCATCCTAGAGGGGTTATCACTTGATTCTGACTTCTGAATATTACATCATGAAGACATCCATTTTCTACAAATTCATAAATAAGAACTGGCTTTTCTGTTTCAAGGCAACACGCTAGGAGCTTATGAACGTTTTTGTGAACACTCATCTGTGTTGCAACTGCAATTTCTCGACAAGAACCAACTAAAATTTCATTCTCAGGAAAATGTTCTTCAAACAACTTGGCCAAAACGTGTCTTCCCTCCCAAACACATTGGTACCACCTCCAAGCCACAAATCTACTATGCAAGATCCAATCCGTAAAATCATTGTTGAGATCATCAATGGACAAGCAGCAAATCGGGCTGGTCTTACCATGAAACAAGGAGACCCTTTTCCCCAGTAATACCCTTTCATTCTTTACAAAATTTTGATGACTTCCACAGAAAATCTTCCTCTTGCTTTCCTACATTGATGAGACAAACAAATTGACGAAGTACTACCTTTTTTAGACACTACTTCTGTGTCGAAAAAAAAAAAGCAAGCACAAGTTAGATTGGAAACCATACTCACAAATTGAACATGCGAGAGAGACAGATTCTGTGAAAGTGTGGCAGTATTTGGGGTCGGGATGGATGGTTCACAGGCTGTGATGATGGTCTTGAGCTCTGTTGCGACTTCTTCCATAGTGGGCCTATTGTCTTTCTCAAGGGCTACACACTTGAGTATAATGTCAATACATGCCTGCAGTTGCTGCTGGATGTCCTCATTGACGATCATTCTGTCCCTAATGATTACTGGGTCGACAATCTCAGTGAAATGCTTGTGTCTGACTGCTGCGGTGACAGATTGCATCCCTCGACAGAACTCTACAGGGGTTAGTCCTGTCAAGAGCTCAAGAAACAAAACACCAAATCCATAGACATCTACATTCTCTGCCACCTTCCCTGTATTAGCATAGTGAGGGTCCATGTAACCATAAGTCCCAGTAATATCAGCTTCCACATGTAGCTCCCCTTCGGGGATACAAACAGAAAAACCAAAACCGGTCAGCTTGGCAGAATTGTCTTTATCCAAAAACACATTCAAAGGGTTCAAATCTCTATGAATGACGGGCCTGGGGAAAGCAGAGTGGAGATAAGCAACTGCATGAGATATCTCCCACGCAATCCTTAGTCTGTCATTCCATCCTAAAGGGGGTGTCATTTGGTCCTGACTTCTGTGTAGTATATCCTTAAGATTTCCACGTTCTACAAACTCATAAATAAGAATCGGTCGGTTTGTCTCAAGGCAACATGCTAGGAGCTTATGAACGTTGTTATGAATACTCATCTGTGTTGCAACCGCGATTTCTCGACAAAACATTTCTAAATGACGATCATCATCATTTTCTGAATCAAAAGAAGGAAGTTTTCCAAACAACTTGGCCAAAACAGGTCTTCCTTCCCAAACACATTGGTACCACTTAAAATCCCAATAATCTGGATGCAATATCCAATCTTCAAATTTAGTGTTGAGATCACCAATAGACAAGCAGCGGATGGGGAGGGTCTTACCATGAAACAAGGTAACCCTTTCCTCCAGTAACACCTTTCCAATCTTTATAAAATTTTGATCACCTCCATGGAAAATCGGCCTCTTGCTTTCCTGCTTTGATAAGAAAATCAAACTAAGAAACTACTACAGTTTCCAGATCCAACTTATGTGACCACAGTAAAGTTGGGAAATGCAATTAAAAGTCAGATTGGAGACAATATTGATAAATGACATGCGACAGAAAGACAAAGAGATAGAACTTCTGCAAAAATAATCCTACTCTTAGATTTTGCTGGGTCTGGCTTAACTCACCACAGATCGAAATATACTCTGAATCTTTTTTTTAATCTGACCACCTTCCATGATGACCTGGGACTTTGATATCTTCAGTAAAAACCACCAGAAGGGAGCTTCCCTTAATGGATTCTTTGGATATCAAAAGTCCTCTGTATATACTGTTGCTTGCTAGGTTAACGTTGACTTCAACTATTAGTGTGTTGACAAGCCAGAGAATGAGCACACGCGCTCGAATTTTAGTTCAAGGAACAGAACTCACTGTGATTGCATCTGTTGGTTCCACGTCTTCATAAGAAATTATATTTGTACTAATAACAAGTGTATGAAAAGTACAGAGACTCATTGTGATTGGTTCTTTTATTTTTTCGGCATTAAAACCCGTGTTTTACAGTAATATTTTTTGTCCAATTGTTCCTCTTCTAGCACGTTATGTTAGTGTAGATTGACGTCCATGTTGTTTGATGTATTAAAAATGATTGCTATATTCAACTTAAAAGGTGAGTTTGGGATTGATTTCGTGGAGTGTCA
This sequence comes from Selenicereus undatus, assembly GCA_017589665.1. Classification (NCBI taxonomy): domain Eukaryota; kingdom Viridiplantae; phylum Streptophyta; class Magnoliopsida; order Caryophyllales; family Cactaceae; genus Selenicereus; species Selenicereus undatus. The sequence goes on from JACYFF010031959.1 coordinate 4,752,551, forward strand.
GAATCAATTTAGAAAATATCCTCGATAACCAATGTCCAGGTTTGGGTTGATCTTAATAGCCTGAATAACCAAACCATGCTTTAGAAAATACAAGGGCGTGAATGAATCAACATCTGCAGATGTATTATGTTGATCATAGCGTTTCAAAATCTATATTCCTTTGCTGTTCCTTCACCTGTTTATCAGGTTTTGCTTGGCTCAATCATTCTGGAAACATTTAAGCTATACCTACACAAACAGCTAATAATGCAAATTCTCTGATAGGCCTCGTTTATTGTCCAAATAACTGAACATAAACAGTTTCAACAATCTCGCTCACCAAATAAGCAAAGCTCGAACAGTAAACGCTGGAATTCTCAAACAAGCTCAAGAAACAGTGAAGTTGAATCAAATGACTGAATCCAACACCAAGATTGGCTCTCCACCTGTTTAAAATCCCATCGGCGGCCTTTTTGGGAAGAGGGGGTTTAATGATCTGTGCTTCTTGCTCACATTTTGTACACCATTAGAGGCCAATCTTCTCCGCAATTGGGTTACTGTGGAAACTGCAGGTTCTCCCTGCAGAAATTCTCATTACAAATTCCTTCAGTTGATGAATCAGAGCTGTGAAGTCACCCGGGTCATGATGCAACTGTCTTTCTGCAGTATCCTCTTGTGATCCACTGGAAGACCGAAATGCAGATGCAATTTTGATGGACTATTGAAACAAGTGCACAACTAGTTTCGTCAGCTGCTTATTGCGGCACTACAGATTCATCAAGAGGATCTATGACAGCTTGCCAAGGGAAAAATCTGTGCAGGAATCTAACAAACATGAACACCTACGGTATCCAACAAAGCGAAGATTGATATGGTCATTTACTATTCTGGTGCATGTTTGGATCAATCTATACTTCTAGGCATAGGTTTTCTTACATCTTGCAGAGTTATTTGACAGGGTCTCTTCGGTTTCTTTCCAAATATGAGCTGCCTTTGGGTATCTTCCCTTGATTTGTGCAACAAGCAGCTTTGCCTCTTCAACTTTTGAAATGCTAGCCAGACCTTCCACAAGAGACTTCATCGTGGTAAAATACGGCACCCAATCCTTCTCCATAGACTGCTTACAAAAATGCAATGCGGACACATAATCACCACCTTGACATAAGAAAGAGATCAGAGTGTAATAGCAATCAGCGTCCGGTTCACACCCATGCTTGACCATAGTGTTAAACAAGTTTTTTGCATCCTCAAATTTCCCTTCCTTACAAAAACCATGGATCAAACTAAGGTAGATAGTTGAATTCGGGTTCAGCCCCCTTGCAAGCATCCCATCCAACAAAGCCTTAGCCTCATATGACCTCCCCAATTTACACAAGCTTTTAATCCTGAAGTTATACGTGCTAGGCCCTGGTTTCATTCCATACTCTTCCATCAACTTCAGCACCTTTCCCACATCATCATGCTTACCCTCTTTATAAAACCCAGCTATCAAGTGCCCAAAAGTTGTCTCATTCGGCTTGCATCTCTTACTAACCATCTCAGAGATAACTGAAAACCCCAAACAAGACTTATCCAGCTCACAATAAGCCTCAATCACATGATTATAAGTTTCAGTATCAGGTTGAATGTTATACATTTTGGGAAAATCCGTAAATATCCTCTTAACCTCATCAAACTTTTTAGCTAAAATGCAAGCAAACAACAAAGCATTGAGAGATTTAACGGTCCTATGTATACCCAGTTCGCCCATTTCCTCAAAAGTAGCTATGGCATTCTTTAGCAGACCTGCAAAAGGCATTGTGCATCAATGTTAGGCTATATATTCTGTCGAGTTCTCAGGTCAAAATACCTAGAGACCCTTTTAATCTGGAAAATGAGAGTAAAACCCATAGTAATCTAGATCTAGGGACATCTAAACTAGAAACCCTGTTTTTTCACCCATTGTATCACAGATAACCCAATTTCTACCGAATCAACAGAAACAACTATTTCATTTCACAGTAAACAAACCAAACAAGCATTGGCAATGTCACGATTGACCCAGATGAGCCCTTTTTGAGACCAAAAAAATACGTCAATACAAATTTGAATTGAAAACCAAGTTCTCAGCTTTTCGTCATCAATTCAATCAGATTATTATTTATTACACTGGGGCAATCTCACAAAGCACACCCAAAACCCACTTCATTCTAATCATTCCAAGAGTGAATTCTCAAGTTCAATGAACATAATTCCAAAATGAAACATCGAACAGACGAACAAAAATCAATCTTTACCAGCTTGACCATAAAGAATGATGGAGTGAGAAACGAAACGCTCGTTTCGCCAATCAGGGCGAATCTTGAGCTCCTCAACCAAAAGGCGGATACCATCAAAACAATTGGATTGAGCGAGCTTAGAGATGGCGACGGACATGGCAACACGATCGAGGGTGTTTTCTGGGGAGAGAGTCGCTGTGCGACAAATATGGAGGATACTTTCTGGGTTAGCTTCGGACTTTAGGAGAGAAAGAACTGCCCTTGATTTTTTTCTCCCTGTCGTTGAAAAATCTGGGGTTAAGATTGAAGATTGAGAGGAGAAATTCCGACGTTGAAGAAGGGGTCTGAAAGAATTGATGCGCCTGATGAAGGACGCCATTGTTGGAGCTCAGAGTCACTGGTATCAGTTTAGAGAGCAAGCAGGTCTGGGTCCCGAGACACGGAGAGAGAGAGAGCCCAAAAATAAAAAAGTTCCAAAGGGGGGAAATGGACGGATCGAGGGAGGGAGGTCAACAAAAACGAAAGGATCCGGTGATAAACCGGGGTTTTGAACCCGACGTGAATCGAACACGCAACCTTCTGATCTGGAGTCAGACGCGCTACCATTGCGCCACGGATCCCGTTGATCTGATGGGTTAATACTAAAGTATTTAACATTGTAGATAGCTGTTAAACTTTGAAAGAACAACCTATACTCCATGTTGTTGAATTCATTAAAATAAAACTCACTAATATGTTTGGATAATAAGGAATATATGTGTCTACACTAAGGAAATTTGTATGTACTTATTTCATTTTTATTTTTTGTTGATCAAGTATAAAATTCAATTGAAGAGGCACGCATGCACACATACATATAAGGTTATAGAATGAGTATATTAGATATTTACTTCGTTTTGAATGTCTAGTATAGACCTGGTAAAACTGACCCGAAACTCGAACCAAACGACCCGGACTCATACTCGACCCGACACCCGAAATATGCTCACCCGAAAATGGACTCGAAATCCGAATTGACCCAAACCGAACCATGCCCGACCAGAAATTTTCTACAAAGTTGCTTGTTTTGGCATGACTAGTGTATTTGACCAAAAATTGGTCAACTCGAACCATACCCGACCCAAACCGAAACGATCCGAAATATCACTTAACCCAACATGACCTAACCCAAACTTGGCTCGACCCGTACTCGAACCGAATGACCTATTTGTCAGGTATAGTCAAGTAGAACATTTTTTTTTTTGCTTTTCTTTTTTAAATTCATATCTACAAGATTTATGAATTAATGTCACTATGTCCCTTAGTTTCAATGATGTGTTCGAGTCATTATTGAATGCTAGTGATATTCTTTGTTTTTTTTTTTTTTCAATCATTAATGCCAGTGGTATTCTTGTTAGAACGCCTACTTTGGTTCTATATTAATGATGTTGTTAGCTATATGTTGAAAAGATTATTTTTAATGGTTTATAAGTATATTGTAATGCTATGAGAGTTTATGAATATGTGTGCATCAGTGCATGTATATAAATTTACGGGATTTTATTCCACATTATCAATTTAAGAGAATAATGTTAAGTTCATAAGATTAGCTATTGCCTTAAAAAAAAGGACTTTTCACCTGTGGATTTGAGTAATGTAAAAAAAGAAATGTCATAGTTTGAAATGACTTGAAACCCTTTAAAACCAATCTTTGACGTGTTTGATAGTTATAAATTTGACAAGCCATGGCATGGCATTAACCCGATAAAAAATGTATGAAATAACTTTTTGCGCTTGAAAGTACGTTGAGACATATAGTTTGGTCCGATTTTGATACACAACAACAACAACGTCTCTTAGTGTAGGTTCCGTTTTCACAGGGTCTTGAAAGATCCAACTATAGGCAACTTTACTTTTACTGACATTTCTACCCATAGAGAAGCAGATTCTAAGAAAACCATTAAAAAAAGGATTTTGTGAAAAATATTTAATAGAGGAAAGATTTTGTGAAAATATTAAGTACGCAAATAAAAGACACATATCCAAGAATGATCAAAATAAAATAAAAGGCAAGTAGCTGGTCCCATATATATATATATATATATATATATATATATATATATATATATATA